>VMDO01014618.1:0-53948 GCA_007922755.1 Pedetes capensis | reverse complement strand
CTACTAAGTAAAAGATAGAGAAGACTTAGATGGGAAACTTAGATGGGAAGGGTGGGGGGGGAGGATAGGGGAGGGTAAGGGGTAACCTATATGAATGTGTATCAAAATGTATATATGAAAATGTCACAGTGAAAAGCATGTCAAAATGAATCACATTATGATGTACATTAAAAATTTCTAATTAAAAAAAAAGAAACGTACACTTCTTTAAGGAAGTTATTTTCAATGGACAAAATGGTATAAATGAAAATCAGAATCAATTTTTTTTTCTTTTTCCTTTTTTCAACTTTTTGAGACAGGGTGCAGACTGCCTCTGGTCTTAAACTTATGATCCTCCTGCCTCTGCCTCCCAAGTCACTGGGATTACGGGCATGTACCACCATGCCTGGCCAGAATCAATTCTTAAGTTGCCATTTAATTGAAAGGAATAATCAAAGTTATTTATTATAAGACCATATATCAATATGACCAGATGGCCATAAAATATTAGGGATGATTTTTAGCTTTTGTAAGAAAAATAAAACTGTACCTATTACAAGTATTATCATTAACTCTCACTTATTATCCATATTCAAGAAACTATTCAACATAGAAAAGTGGTTCTGAATAACAATATAGAGCAAATCCATCTAACATACATATATAGAACATTCAAAACAACAGCAGCAGTATACATGCTCTTCTCAATGGCACATGGAACATTTTACAGGCAGATCATAAGTTTGGTCATAAAACAAATATTGGCAAATCTAAAAATATTAAGATCATACCAATTATCTTTTTCAACCACAACAGGAAGAAGCTAGAAATTAATAGCAGAAGGAAAGCTGGAAAATTCACAAATATGTGGAAATTAAACAACACATTTGGAACAAGAAATGGATCAAAGAAGAAATCAAAAAGTAAATTAGAAAGTATCTTCAGGCAAGAAAAAAAATGAAAATAGAACATACCAAAACTTAGGGCATGCAGTACAAGCATTGCTAAGAGGGAAGTTTATAATCATATGTGACTATATATAAAAAAAGGAAGATCTCAAATAAACAACCTAATTTACACAACAAGGTACTAAAAACAGAATATACTACACTAAAAGTTAGAAGGAAAGAAATAATAAATATTAGAGCAGAAATAAATGATATTGAGAATGGAGAAATAATAGAAAAATGTCAATGAAGTTGGATTTTGTAATATAAATGAAATTGACAAAATTTTAACTAGACTAAATAAAAAAGAGAAAGAAATAAAACTGGAAATGAAAAAGACATTGCAGTTGATGCTACAGAAATAAAAAGTATCATAAGAGATTACTATAAACAATTATTGGCCAACAAACTGGCTAATCTAGAAGAAATGGACACATTGCTGGAAACCCACAATTTATTAAGACTGAATCATGGAGAAATAGAAAATATGAACAGATCTGTGACTAGTAAGCAAATTGAGTCAGTAATAAAAACTTCCCAACATGGAAAAACCCAGGGCCTAATAGCTTCACTGGAGAATTTTACCATACATCTGAAGGAGAATTAATGCCAGTATTTCTCAAAACTCTTCCAAAATTTAAAGGTAACACTTCTGAATTCATTTTATGAGATCAGCATTACCCTGATACCAAAACCCGAAAAAGGTACTACAGTAAAATACAACTATAGGTCAATATCCTTGATGAACATGGATACAAAAATCCTCAACTAAAAATTATCGTTGTTAGGTGCCATGGAGTCTGTATCTGACTCATAGCGACCCTACGTACAATAGGTGAAACACTATTGTCAGTGCTTCTCTGCTGTTCATAGGGTTTTCAATGGTGGATTGATTTTTGGGAGTGGGTTGCCGGGTTCATTTCAGCATTACACTAAAAGGATAGTACATTATGACTGTTATGGATCAAATATGAAATGTCCACCATAGGCTTATGTGTTTAAATGCTTGGTCCCCAGCTGGTGATGCTATTTTGAGAGTCTGTGGAAACTTTAGTAGGTCAGACCTAGCTGGAGGAAATAGGTCACGGAGGGCAGGTATTTGGGGGTATGCTATCCCTAGCACCATCAGGTAAGCTCTCTCTACTTCCTATCTGCTGTGATGTGAATGTTATCCACTACCAAATCCTACCATGATGTCCTACCGAAGCACATGGACCAAAGAACATGGGCTAAACCTGAAACTGTAAGACAAAATAAATCTTTTCTTCCTTAAGTTGTTTCTGTCAGGTATTTTGGCCACAGAGGTGAAAAGTAACTAATACAATAGTCCAGTAGAATTTAAGTCTGGGATGCAACAACAGTTCAACATATGAAAATCAGTTACAATGAAACATCACATTAACAGAATGAAGGTTAAAATTCACATGATCATTTTAATGGACAGAGAAAAAATGTCTGATAGAATTCAATATCCCTTTGTGATTAAAAAAACCTCTCAACTAATTATAAAAACCTCTCAATTAATTATTTTAACATGATAAAGACCATTTATGGGGCTGGGATTTAGCTCAGTTGGTAGAGTACTGTGCTGCTGTCTCTGAGGTCCCAAGTTCAATTCCCAGCACTGCAAAAATGGGAGAAGGACCTGGCAATCCACTCCCAAGGCAATTCCAAAACAGTCAGCCATTGAAAACCCTATGAGGGTCGCTATGAGTCAGATACCAACTCGATGGCACCTAACAACAACAACAATAACAAAGACCATTTATGAAAAGGATATAGCTAACATCATACTTGATGGTGAAAAACTGAAAGCTTTTCCATGAAGATCAGAGACAAGGCAAGGATGCCCCCTCTTGCTACTTCTATTCAACATAATAGTGGAAGTTCTAGCCAGAGCAATTAAGTAAGAAAAAGAAATGAAAGGCATCCAAATTGGAAAGGAAGAAGTAAAACTTTCCTCATTCATAGATGATATGGTCTTATATATTGAAAACCCCAAAGACACCAAAAATCCTATTAAAACAAATAATTTCAATAAATTTGTACACACAAAACCAATATCCAAAAATCAATTGCATTTTTATATGCAAATAATGAACTATCTATAAATAAATTTAGGGAGAAATCCCACTTATAATAACAACAAAAGAGTAAAATACTCAGAATATTCTTAACTAAGAAAATGAAACACTGAAAAATATAAAACAGCTGGGTGCAGTGGCACACACCTGTAATCCCAGCGGCTTGGGAGGCGGAGGTAGGAGGATCGCAAGTTTGAGACCACAGGCAGTCTGCATAACTTAGTGAGACCCTGTCTCAAAAAATAAAAAAAATGGGCTTGGGGTGCAGCTCAGTGGTCCAGCACTTGCAGAGCACACAAGCGCAAGGCCCTGGTTTCAAACCCCAATACTGCCAAACAAAACAAAACAAAACAAAACAAAACAAAACAAAAATATATATATATATATACATACATATATACATATATATATACACATATATATACATATATATATATATATACATATATATATTTTTTTAATGAAAAAAGTTAAAGAAGACACAAATGGAAAGACATCCCATGTTCACGGATAGGAAGTGTTAATATTAAAATGTCCATACTACCCAAAACAATCTACATATTCAACACAATCTTTATGAAAATCCTAATAACACTTGTAGAATTCAAAAACAGATTTCTAATATTCTTATGGAACTAAAAAAAAGACTTCAAATATCCAAAATGATCTTGACAAAGAACAAAGCAGGAGACAATACACTTCCTGATTTTATAACATATTATAAAGCTACAATAATTTAAGTGGTTATGGTACTGGCTTCAAGATAAACAGACATATGAGTATAGACCAGAGGACCAGAATAGAAAGCCCAAAAGGATATCTATGTATATATGGTCAAATGATCTTCAACACAGGCACCAATACACAATGGGGGAAGAATAATCGTTTCACAAGATGGCACTGGGAAAACTGGAATCTATACGTGAAAAAAAAAGAAATTAGATCTTTATCTTACATCATACACAAAAATCAACTCAAACCAGATTAAAAACCTGAATGGAGGAACTGAGCCACTAATTTAAATTTGAACAGTGACTTTCTAGTTAGGGTATGATGTTGTAACTCTTCTGCAGATATGTATGGTGGGATAAGTTAGAGTGCTATTCTCTCTCTCTCTCTCTCTCTCTCCCTCCCTCCCTCCCTCTTTCTTTCACTCTCTTTCTTTGATAAGAATACTAAATATAAGATCTATTCTCTTGAAAAAATTTTAAGTGTAAAATTTTCTTTGCTTCCCTCCTTTTCCCTTCCCTTGACAACCCTTTCCTTTCCATTTTTCAAACACACTGTTAAGAGGCATTTATCATTTAACCAGTTAAAATGTCTTGGGAATTTTATTTTTCTTTGCTTTTAGTGTCTGGGTTCTTACCATTATGATCACCCTCCACTGAAGATTGCTGTACCATTGGACAAATAGCATCTCAGTATCCATCAGGTCACTGAGCTCAGGTACAGTCAGGGTAATGTGGTTGTTGTTGTTGTTGTTGTTAGGTGCCGTCGAGTCGGTATCCGACTCATAGGGTTTTCAATGGCTGTTTCGGGATTGCCTTGGGAGTGGATTGCCAGGTCCGTCTCCCATTTTTGCCGTGCTGGGAATTGAACTCGGGACCTCAGAGACTGCAGCGCAGCGCTCTACCCACTGAGCCAAATCCCAGCTTAATGTGGTTGTAGAGAGTAAGAAAGGTGGCAGGAACAGACAAGAGTGGGCGAGATGGAGAGAGGGTACTGAAGAACTATCTAATAAATTGGATAGAAGCCTCTCATTGCCTTCAAAGAACACACATCCAAGGACTGATATTTATTTACATGATGCTACAGAAAAACATGTTTAGTAATAAATAAACAAAAGCTGAAGCCAGTGATTATGTACACAATTACTTATATCAATTTCCCATTTCTCTTTCACTGAGGAGCCAGACCAAGCTTCCAGGTAAATTTGTGAGGTAATTTGTTCAGTCTTTGATGTGACAGCTTCCCTTAGAAATGGAGACTGATGTGGACTGTTGTACGTATAAGTATGGATTGACTTTATAGCCATTGTTTTCTTATTAAGTGTGAAAAACTTTCATTCATAACTGTACAATGAAGGTGGAGTTTTGAAATTCTAGTAATATCAATAATTTGTAACTCTACTCTGACATCTTACTTCCACCACTTACCTCCTAGTCTTCTAATTTACATAGCTAAAAATGATAATTTCTTTAACTTCCTACTTGGCTTACTGAGTATGCAGCTAGCTGTCAGTGAAGGCTATTTCAATGGAGAGTATTAACTTAGTTTAAATCCTTCCAACAATCATTACCAAGAAAAAAAGTATCACATTACTAATTATGGGAGGACTATTCCTTCCCAACTTTAAAAATGCCTGTTTCATAATGAAACCCACTGAACACAAAGGCAAAGGAATATGATGAAATATACATGTGCAAGAAAAGATACGACACTAATACAAATTAGTTTGTTTTGAAAGTCCTAGCCAGGCACTGTGGCACATGCCTATAATCCTAACAATTTGGGAGACTGAGGCAAGAGAATAGTTGAGTTCTATGCCAGAGGAAGCCTGTGTAACTTGGGCCCTATCTGAAAATAAAGAAAGTTAAAAATAGTCTGAGAGTATACTCAGTGCTGGAGTACATCCATAGCATGCAAGAGCCCTTGAGTTTAAACCCCACTATTGGAAAAATAGAAAAAAGAAAGAAAAAGGGAGAGAGAGAGAGAGAGAGAGAGAGAGAGAGAGAGAGAGAGAGGGAGAGAGGGAGAGAGGGAGAGAGGGAGAGACGGAGAGAGGGAGAGAGGGAGAGAGGCAGAGAGGCAGAGAGGCAGAGAGGCAGAGAGGGAGAGAGGCAGAGAGGGAGAGAGGGAGAAGAGAGTCCTTGCTAAACTTTGTTACTAAGGGTTTGTATTGAAATAGAGCTTCTCTCCTGAGGACATGAGGAACATGGTAGTGTGAGGAGATAAAATTCCTTCTTGTTGAAGAGCTGCCAACTTACAAGCATCTGTCATGTGGGAATATTGGTTCTTCCTCCTTTCCTAGGATAAAAGGAAAGAGATAGAAAAAAGACCAACTGGTAAAAAAGAGAGTAAGACTAAATGAATGGGTAAAAAACAAAAGAATACTTGCGATTTGGGCAGATATGCATATATGTATAAAACACCCAGATCATTTTTTAGAATTTAATAAAAATTCTAAATAATGATCTTATGAGGCCAATCAGCTATCAATGATAAAGGCATATCATGTTCCAAGGTTAATGAATAATCTAAAATCTCTGTATCTGGAGTCCAGAAAAACAGAAACAATGGTTCTAATTTTTAAATAAAAGATTATATATATATACATGTGTGTGCATATTTTGAATATATGTATAATATTCTTATTTAAGTGCTCACATATATATATATATATATATATATATATATATATATATATATATATATATATATGTGAGCGTGTATACTATTGAATGGGCTGGGATTTAGCTCAGTGGGTAGAGCACTGCGCTGCAGTCTCTGAGGCCCCAAGTTCAATTCCCAGCACCACAAAAATGGGAGAAGGGCCTGGCAATCCACTCCCAAGGCAATCCCAAAGCACTCAGCCATTGAAAACCCTATGAGGGTCGCTATGAGCCGGATACTGACTCGACGGCACCTAACAACAACATACTATTGAATACATGTGAATATATACATTCCTATTTGACTATGTATATGTATGGATATAGAGTATGTTCATAAAAATTATTCAGAAGGATATATTCTAAACTATTAAGATGGCTTCTTTATATTTGTTCTTGTTGTTAGGTGTGGTCAATATGGGTCTGAGTCATAGCAACCCTATGTACAACAGAATGAAACACTCCCTGATTCTGTGCCAGCCACATGATCTTTTTTATGATTAAGTCCATTGTTGCAGACAATGTGTCAATCTATCTAGTTGAGGGTCTTCTTTTTTTGACCTGCCACTCTCCCAAACATGATGTCCTTCTCCAGGGATTGGTCTCTCCTGTCAACAGGTCCAAAACCCACAAGAACAGTCAAGTCATTCTTATTTCCAAGGAACACTCTGGTTGTACTTCTTCTACAACAGATCTGTTCTTTTGGCTGTCTAGGACATATTCAATATTTGTCTTCAGCACCATAATTCAAAAACATCACTTATTCTCTACTGCTCTTATTTAATGTCCAGCTTTCACAACCATATGATGCAACTAAAAATGTCATGGCATGTCTCAGGTGCACCTTCATGTTCAATGTGACATTTTTACTTTTCAACACTTTAAGAGGTCTTTTGCAACATCTTTTCCCAATGCAATGTGCCTTTGATTTATTGACTGCTGCTTCCATGGGTGTTGACTGTAGAACCAAGTAAATTAAAATCTTAGAAAACCTCAGTCTTTTCTCCATTTACCGTGAAGTTGTGTACTGATTCAGCTGTAAGTTTTGTTTTGTTAATGTTGAGGTGCAAGCCATACTGAAGGGTGTGTTCTTTGATCTTCATCAGTAAATGTTTCAAATCCTCTTCACTTTCACCAAGCAGAGTTGGGTTATCTGCCTAAAAGAGGTTGTTAATGAGTCTCCTCCAACCATGCTGCCTGCCGTGTTGTTCTTCATAAAGTCCAGCTTAATGGATTATTTGCTCAGAATAGAGATTTAAGAGATACAATAAAAGGATACAACCCTGATGCACATCCTTCTTGACTTTAAACCAAGCAGTGTTTCCTTATTCTGTTCAAATAACTGCCTGCTGCTCAATGTAGATTCCTCATGAGTACAAATAAGTGCTCTAGTATTCCCATTCTTTGCAGTGTTATCCATAATTTGTTATGATCCACACAAATGCCTTTGCATAGTCAATAAAACATAGAAGCACATTTTTCTGATATTCTTTGCTTTTGGTTAAGATCCATCTGACATCAGCAAGAATGTCCCTGGCTCCATGCCCTCTTCTGAATCCAGCTTGGCTTTCCAGCAGTTTCCTGTCTATATACTGCTTCAGTCATTTTTGAATGATCTTTAATAAAATTTTGCTTACATATGATATAAATTATATCATTCCATAATTTCTGCATTTGGTTGGATCCCCTTTCTTAGGAATAGGCACAAATATGGAGCTCTTCCAGTCAGTTGGTCAGGGAGCTGTTTTCCAACTCTCTTGGCAAAAACAAGTGAGCACCTCCAGTGCTTCCTCTGTTTGTTGAATCATCTCTATTGGTATTCTATCAATTCATGAAGCCTTGTGTCTCACCAATTCCTTCAAGGCAGCTTCCACTTCATCCTTCAGTACCAATGGTTCCTGATCCCATGCAACCTCTTGAAATGGTTGACCACCCACCAATTCTTTTTGGTATAATGACTCTGTGTATTCCTTCCATCTTCTTTTGATGTTTCCTGCATCATTCAATATTTTCCCTATAGAATCCTTCACTATTGCCACTCAGGCTTGAATTTTTCCTTCAGTTCCTTAACCTTGAGAATAACAAGAGTGTGTTCTTTCCTTTTGGTTTTCTATCTCCAGTTCTTTGCACATGTCATTATAATATTTGATTCTGTCTTCTAGAATGTTCTGTTTAGTTCTTTAACTACATAATATCTTCCTTTCACTTTCACTGCTTGACATTCAAGGGCAAGTTTCAGAGTCTCTTTTGATGTGTAATTTGGTCTTTTCTTTTCAGAGTCTCTTTTGATGTGTAATTTGGTCTTTTCTTTTTTGTTTTCCTGTCTTTTAAAGAACCTTATGCTTTCCTTATAAATGATGTCTTTGATATCATGCCACAAGTCTTCTGGTCCTCAGTCATTATTGTCTAAAACATCAAACCTGTCTTGAGGTAGTCTCTGAACTCAGGTGGGATATACTCAAGGTCATACCTTGGCTGTTGTACACTTGTTCTAATTTTCTTTAGTTTTAGTTTGAACCTGCATATGAGCAGTTGATGGTCAGATCCACAATCAGCACCTGTCTTGTTTTGACATGTGATATTGAGCTTTTCCATCATCTTTCCACAAATGTAATCAGTTTGGTTCCTCTGTGTTCCATCTGGTGAATTCCATGTGTATCTTCACTGTTTATGTTTGTGCAAAACAATATTTGCAATAAAAAGGTCATTAGTCTGACAAAATTCTATCATGTGACCTCCAGGATCATTTCTGTAACCAAGGCTACATTTTCCAACTACTGAGCTTTCTTCATTTCCAACTTACTTATTTTTAATAGTATAATAAATACCCATGAACCAACCAGGCAAAATAAATACTAGAATCTGGACAGTAACCATGTATGTTTATATAGCTCAGCTCTTACTCCTGCTCTCTTCACATGGGATAATCATCATCCTCACTGTCATGTTCCTTTAATCTTCCTCTTGGTACATGTGTGTAGGAGTTCCTCATGGGTATATACCTGCACATTTTAATATGGTTGTTGTTGTTGTTGTTAGGTGCCGTCGAGTCAGTTTCCGACTCATAGCGACCCTCATAGGGTTTTCAGTGGCTGTTTGGGATTGCCTTGGGAGTGGATTGCCAGGCCCTTCTCCCATTTTTGCGGTGCTGGGAATTGAACTTGGGACCTCAGAGACTGCAGCACAGCGCTCTACCAACTGAGCTAAATCCCAACCCTTTTAATATGGTAGCCACTGGTAATATGGCTGATGAGTATTTAACATTTGGCTAAGTAACTGAATTTTTAATTTTATGTATCGTACATATAAATTTAAAAACTTGAAGTTGTGTAAAATATTTTTCAGTTAAACATAATTCCTTTGTTTTCCTGTGACTATATTTCACTATAACTGTTCCATCCCATAGGACACTGCTGCTTAATTGATGATCTCACATCAGGTGCATGTGTCCTCCCATCACCCATCTAGTTTGTGTCAATACACTGACTCAATGTAAATGACTATTTTTCTGTGTTTTCTAGGTAACACTACCATGTGTTGGTTGAATATTTGTAGACAGTGTGAGTTATGAAGATTCCTTTCTATGTTTTAATTGCTAATTAAATTGATATTTGAGTTGTTTAATTATTTCATAAATATTTTTAGTTCAAACTAAGCATAGACAAGTGTTAAAATTTAAAAGAGCAGAACTGAGAGGAGATACAGAAACTAGTGTCAAAACTGTAAAGATAAGAGGAAATTGGAAGAAGGTATGCTGACAATTTCATCAAGAACAGAAATTGCAATTTGTTAGAGCAGAGCAAAAAGAAAAGATACTGTTGGTTGTGTAAAAATGGCAAAGATATAAATGGATATTAATAGGAAGTCTTCTGAAAGAACAATGAATTTGATGTTTCTTCTCAATGAAACAGAATTAATGAAATTAGTGACCTCAAATAAACATTAAATATTTAAGAAAACATTTTAAAGAGATTTAGAACATTATCTGAGTTTATAACTTTGTTCAGGTTTAAACAGCTTGGATTCTTGCACATGATAAAAAACAAATTTTCAATGGGCATATGGTTATTTCAGTTGTGTTAAAATATTTTAAAATGTTAAAATATTACAAGAAAAGACTAAATGGTACTTCACAAAAAGTAAAAGGTTTTCCAACCAACCCACCAAATCATTGCCTGAAGAATACAAGATCTTCTAACAGAACCTAAGATCAACTGACTACAACTTGAAAAATCACAAGTACTTTTCTTCACCTGTAGATGAAAGTGCAACATAAAAGACATTGCCCAATTAATACTTGAGGTATGTTTTATCTTATAAGACTTCTGACCATGTGAAGAAATGGAAATTTACAATCTGAGAAAATGAACTCATAGTTTAGATATTTTTAAATCTTTTGCTTCTGTCAAAGAATTTCAGTTAGATATAAAAATATTAAACTCTGTCCTAATGGATGGTGCTTCAATTATGTTAAGTAAAAGAAACTGGGCTTATTGTAATTTTTAAAATAAGAGACCAATGTTTCCCTTATTGTCTGATTCTACTGACTGATATTTATATTCAGTTTCCAAAGGAGTATCTTAAAAAGTATCATAGATACCATTGTTAAATTATTCAGCAAATGTCTCTAGATGGTATGGACAGATGCCAGTTAACGGAATTGCAAAAGATGCAGAAGACAATGTATTTAATGATCTGTGTGCTCTGTCAGTGTTTGCTGGTTAAGACATGGAAGATTTTTACAAAGATTTGAAATAATGCTAATACAGATTTAAGATTTCCTTAAAAAGAATGCTTTCCAAATATTCAAGAATTAAACAAAAAGATGACAGAGTAATTTATGTTGTCTTATTGATATTACCATGGCATAGAAGCTCCAAGAAAAGGAAAAGCTGATTGGTGACTTTGCTGAGTACAAAAGTTTTTATGTGCAATGTGCAACTTTTCAGAATACAGTAAGAGTAATAACTTTACACATTTTTCTAACTTGAAAGCTTTAAGTAATATTTGTACAATGATAAACTTTTGGCTGTTTATCAATTTATATAAACTTCTTTTAACTCAGTGTTGATAATATTGAGTTGACATGTGCATAATAAATTTATTTAACTTTGACAGATGTTTTGAAACCAATATACTTTTGCTTCAAAGCCAAATCAAGATAAACCATGTGTCACTTGGGTACAAATATTTTAAGACAATAATTTTTTGGTACTTCAGTTATTAGAAAACTTTTAAGTATGTTTGGAATTACTTGGTATGTCTACTTTTGCAACTATAAACTTTTACGAAATCTAAATGTAGATATAGTATTTCCAAAGAAAAATTTTTATTCAACATGTATATACTATAAGTGTAAACTATACAATAGATTTAGAAAATTTAATACAAAAGTGTAAAGTATCTTATTAATAATGTTATGTTGCTCATGTTAAAACAAAATATTTAATAAGTTAAATAAGATGTTATTATTGAAATTTATTTCACTTGTCTAAAATTGACCATTGGAAAGTTTAAAATTAAACATGTAGCTTAAGTTTTATTTCTATTGGGCAACACTGATTGGGCAACACTCCAGGAATGGAGTTTCTAGGTTATAAAACATTTGGTTGTTAGACATTAGAAAATGATGCCACACTGTTTTTCAAAGTCATCTTACTTTTACAATTTGTAACCCCACCAGTACATCTTATGTAAACATAAGTTTACATCTTCTCTAATGATTGATATTTTCATATATTTAAAAATTTGGCAAGTGAATGGGTATGTCACAGTGATTTTGATTTGTGTTTTCTTTGTCACAATAGGCATGGCCATCTCATATGTTAATTGGCCATATATATTTCTTCTTCTATGGAATATTTGCTCATGTTTTGGCAATTTTTCTACAGTATTTTTCTGTTTGTGTTTTTCATATTGATTTGCTAGTTATTACTGCTGAAGACTCTGAACATAAAATTAAACATAAAATTCACTTACATTTGCCTTTCAGAATGAGTTCAAGCCTATGTGATTGCCATGTCAATATTACATTGATTCATATAAAAGAACAGATCTTAACAAAGATCTATATTAGAAATCTAAGAGTTTTATGAGTCAAGGTTGGGAGCCTTTTGCAGGAATAAATGAATAAAGGAAGGAAAGAAAAGAAATCTTGAATGATATTTGTTTAAAATTATTCAAGGTTGTATTTATCCCTTCTCATTTAGTCAACAAGTTTGACAAATTAGAAGGCGTAAAATTAGGAGTTTCAATCATCTTTTTTCTCCTCTTGAAGAAATGACACAAGAGTCCAGGATCTACCCCTGGAATAAGTCTGGCCCAAGACTGCCTAAAACCAGACTCACTCCAGTTTATGAGATTGCATGAAGGTAGTTTATAGGACATAACTTGGGTGGAGAAAACAAAGACCTATCTCAGAGTCAAGGGCTGGGATTTAGTTCGGTTGGTAGAGCGCTGTGCTGCAGTCTCTGAGGTCCTGAGTTCGATTCCCAGCACCGCAAAAATGGGAGAAGGGCCTGGCAATCCACTCCCAAGGCAATCCCGAAACAGCCATTGAAAACCCTATGAGGGTTGCTATGAGTCTACAAGTCTGGGTAGGAGGTGGTGCTTCTTTCCTAAAGGAAGACACATTTTTTTCCTCCAAACTAATAAATGGTTTTTATTCTTGTAAAGTTTTTAAAAAATAATTTCAGACTTACAGAAAAGTTAAGGATAATACAAAAATCTCATATATCCTTCACCTAGATTCCCCAGAATGTTAACAATATTTTACCATATTTGCTTTATTATTCCTCTTTCATTTTTTGCCCTCTCTTCTGTGATTTATAAAGCTAGAGGAAGAAGAAAGACAGAGAAATCTCTAGATTTAAATATTTTAAAATTCATGGCCTCTTTAGAGTTTTAAGCAAAGATGGCCAGTACAAACATGTAAACGAGTTTCTGTTACCTAGAAACCACCTCATTACCATTCCTTATGTGGCAGTTAGCCTGGAGCAGTGGTTCTCAACTAGAGATGATTTTGTCCCTCAAAGAACATTTGGCAATGTCTAGAGACATTTTTGATGGTCATGACTACAGAAAGGGTACCATTGGCATCTAGTTGGTACAATCCAGGGATGCTGCTAAACATCTTTCAGTGTATAAGATAGTCTCCTCCACAATATACCCTTAAGACTTTATGTTACTTTTAGGGATCCTGCATTATAATCTAACTCTGATCTGTTCAATATGCTAGCCACTAGACATTTGCGTCATATAAATTAACTGAAATTTCTATTTCCTGTAAAGATGGACTACTGGGGGCTATATTTACCCTTTTGCCTAAGACAACTGAAAAAACAGATAAATTATACTAAAAATAAGGCACTCAAAATATTAGTCATAGCTAGAAAAGGACAGTGATTCCCTAAGAGATGGGAAACAAGAAAGGCAAACCCCTTTTTGACATTTCTAGAAAAGGTTTTTAGCATGTGCACAGTGAAGTCCTGGAGAAGAGAGAGATACACAATGAAGTCCTGGAGAAGAGAGAGATACACAAAGAAAATAACTCTAAAGATCTGCAGAGGATTTCCCTGAAGTGCTCATCAGAGTTCTGATCAGTATCTACCTATCAATAACTTATCTGAGGCTGAGGAAAGAACCACTCAAAAAGATTAGGGGGAACAAGATCATGAGGATGAAAATAGTCCCTTTTTCCACCTGCCAGAAATGAATATCTCATAATTTAGTAGCATTGAGTAGAGTGCATAGGAGGGTCTTGCCTCAGTAAAGGCAAAAAATACATGTAAACTAAATATAGCTCTTATCCTAACAAAATTTAAAAAGCAAGCCTTAAAAAGATAAAACCATTTCCAAGTAACTTAATGGCAGCCCAGGACAGAAGTCAAGCAATTTATAGGAATTTTCAAACATCTATCATGCAAAAAGGTAAAAATCATACTGTCTAGGAATTAGGCAAAAATTACCAAGCAGGAAAGAAATAGGAAAATACAACCCATAATGAGAAGAAACATCAGTCATTTGAAACTGATAATTTAGTTCAAATTATAAAACTAATACATAAGGACATAGAACAATTATTAAGATTTGAATATATTAATTTGAGATATGGAATACTAAAAAAAAAACCAAGGTTAACTTCTAGAGATGACAACAATATTTTCTGAAATGAAAATTATGTGGAATAAGATTTATAAGAGATTAGAATTTTAAGAGAAAAGACTAGCAAACTCAAATGCAAGCAATAGATCTATTCAAAAGAAACACAGGAAAATCACTGAAAAAACTGAAAGGAACATAGTGAATTATGAGACAATATTAAGCAATGAAACATACACAAATGGAATAAAAGGGAATTTTTTAAAAAGTAATAACTGGAAAATTCCCACACTTGATGAAAACTAGGCCCACACATAACTCTAAAAAACAAAACAACTCCTGAGCACAAGAAACATGAAGAAAATCACACCATGTCTCCTAATCAAATTGCTTAAAATACAAATTATAAAGAAAAAATTCTTAAAAGCAGATAGAAAAAGAGGCACACACATATAGGAGCACTAAGATGAGGAACAAGAATGTCTACTTTCATCCCTTTTTTCAACATTTTACTGCAGATTCTATTTCATGCAAAAAGAATGTATGGATGTATACATAAATAAAAATAAATAAATAGTATCTAGACTGGGAAGGAAGAAGTAAAACTGTCTTTAATAATAAGGCAAAATTGTTTATGTTAAAAACATAATGGAATCTACAAAAAAACTAATAGAAATAATAAGCAAGGTTGTAGAGTATAAGATCAATATATACAAAATTATAATTATACTAGCAACAAACCACTGGAAATTCAAATTTAAAAAGCAATACCACTTACAATTTCATACATATTTAGAGGTGCATATGTAAAATGTATAAGGCCTGTATATTGAAAACTGCACAACGTTGCTGAGAGAAATTAAAGAAGACCTAAATGGCTAGAAAAATATATTGTGCTTATTTGTTGGAAGACAAGTATTGTTGAAATGTCAATTCTTCCCAGCTGATCTATGTCAATGCCAACCCAAATGCCAGGAGGTTTTGCCAATCTAAAAGCCAGAAAGATTGTGGGGGAGGGGGGTTGTGGAAATTGACAAAATCATACAGAAATGTAAAGAGGCAAAACAACCTTTAAAGAGAACAAAGTTGAATGGCTAACACTACCTGATTTCAGGCCATACTTATCAAATTTATAGTTACCAAAACAATGTTGTATTAGCATGTTGTTGTTGTTGTTAGGTGCCGTGGAGTCAGTATCCGACTCATAGCGACCCTCTGTACAACAGGGGAAACACTTTTATCAGTGCTTCTCTGCTGTGCATAGGGTTTTCAATGGCAGATTGATTTTTGGGAGGGGGTTGCCAGGTCCCTCTCCCAATGTATTAGCATAAACATATGTAAAACATCAACGGAGAAGAATATAGAGTCTAAAAATAGACCCATATATTGTTGTTATTGTTGTTGTTAGGTGCTTGGAGTCGGATCTGAGTAATAGTGACCCTATGTACAATAGAATGAAACACTCTTTGACACTGCCATGCCCAGTACTTCTCTGCAATTCATAGGGTTTTCAATGGCAGATTATTTCAGGAGTACACTGCCAGGTCCCGTTAGACCCACACATAGATGATCAATTACTTTTTTTAACAGAGTTGCAGAAGCATTTGCATATACATTGCTGGAAAATTTGGATATCCATAGGCAAAAGACCAAAAAAGACCAACACTACTACCACTGAAAACAATAAAAACACTTCAGTCCTTATCTCACACTCCACATAAAAATTAACATGAAAATCATAGTCCTAAATCCCAAAATGTAAAACTATCAAACTTATAGCAGAAAACAGGAGAAAATCACTGAGACCTTGTATAGGCATTCTTTTTCTCTTTTTTCTTTTGCAGTGCTTGGTGGTTGAACCCAGGGCCTCACACATACTTTGCAAATGTTCTACCCCTGGGCTGCACCTTTTTAGCTATTTTTTATTTTTTGTTTTGAGTCAGGGTCTCACCAAGTTATACACAGGCTGCCTCTGGCCTTGGACTGCCATCCTCCTGCCTCAGCCTCCAGAGGGCCTGGAAATAGAAGTGTGCACCAGAGTGCCTGGGTGTTTGTTGTTGTTAGGTGCCACTGAGTCAAGTCCAACTCATAGCAATCCTATGTACAACACAACAAAGCATTCCCTAACACTGTGCCATGCCAGGCACTGTCAGCGCTTCTCTGCTACTCATAGGGTTTTCAATGGCTGATTATTTCAGGAATGAGCTGCCAATTCCTTCTCCCATTTTTGCAGTGCTGGGAATCCAACCCAGGGCCTTGGAGCATGCAGAGGAAGCACTCTATCAACTGAGCTAAACCCCAGCTCCACCTGGATGTTTAGGCATTCTTACCTATGACACTAAAAGGTCTATCTATAAAAGAAAAAAAAAGACTTCACTGAAACTAAAAACTTGGGCTTTTGAAGATACTTTGTTGCTGTTGTTAGGTGCCATTGAGTCCTGTTGGACTCATAGCAACCCTCATAGGTTTTTCAGTGGCTGATTGTTTCAGGACTGCCTTGGGAGTGGATTGACACATCCTTTTCCCTTTGAAGATACTATAAGGAGAATGAAAAGACAAGCTACATACTAGAAGAAAATTTCAAATCATATGTATGACAAAGAATTTGTATTCACAATATATAAGAACTCTATGCATGAAATTTGATAAAATTAACCCAATAAAAATATGGACAGAAGATCTGAACAATGTTTCATTTAAGAAGATACAAGGGTGTCAAATAAACACACAAAAAGACACTCTGTATCCTAAGTTGCCAGAGAAATGAAAAGTATCCCATACCAATATAAGGTCTAATATGAAAAAGATTTCATAGCAAATTACTGAGGATGTGGAAAAACTGGAATACTCACACACTGTTGGTGTTAACTAATATGGACAACCAGTTTAGAAAACATGTTGGCAGTTTGTTAGAAAGCTAAACATAGACTTCTGGTTTAAGATGGCAGAGTAAAGCCAGCCTCTGTGCAATGTGGCAAAACAAAACAGAATAGGTAGGAATGGACTCTTTTCCAAATAAAGGTCTAGAGAAGCAGAGAAACTACAGAGGAGATTGTGAGATGGTCCCAGTTTGCAGAATAGAAGTGAACTGTGAGACACATCTCCAGCTGCAGCTTCCCATGGGGAAGGGGAAATGGAACCCTTATCCAAAGAGGTAAGCCAGACAGCCCTGACCATCAGACTGGCAGTCCTACAGGACAAGCCTGCAGTCTTCGAACCCTTGAACTCTTCCAAGGACTTGGTGAGATGGTGGCTGTTCCTGACTGCGGGGGTTCAACATTGGAGAAGTGTCTTTCTTTCCCGTGATCCATGTCTTGGTGGATGTGACCCAGGTCTATCTTGAGAGGGAAACCGTTGTGTAAGACTGAGCTACTCAGGGGGGCCTGAAAACAAAGAATTATCACTGGTGGATAGCCTACAGGTGACCTGCACAGCTGCGCAGGCAGTTGCAGTGAGTGGGGAGATAGGTTGCTGACAGGCTGAGAGGTTCAGGCAGCAAGAGGCTTGGGAAAGTTGCTCAGAAGCAAGCCCCAACACCCAGAGAGAGGAGAAAACTGCATCTCCTAAGGGGAACTGCAGGGACTTTCAACTCTGGTCACATAAAAAGACTACCCTCAACTGACTACCACTAATAGTCTCCCCTATTAGAGGTCACAGAGAGATGCCCCTCCAGTAGTTTTTCTTTTCTTTTCTTTTTTTTTCTTCCTGCTGTGCTGAGATGGAACCTAGGTCTTTGCATGGGGTAAGTGCCTTTTCTTATTTTTGCTTAGAGACAGGGTCACACTGAATTGGAAAGGCTGTTTCTGGCCTAGTGTTCATGCCCCTCCTCTCTCAGCTACCAGAGATGCTGGAGAGCAGGGGAGCAAGTCAGGGTCCACTTTTCTTTTCTATCTTTTCTCTTTCATTGTTCATTTTCATTTCCTCATTTCTCTTTTTTCTAATGTAATTTTTATCTTTTTCTTTTTTAATTTTTAAATCTTTTTCTGCCCGTTTATCTTCTATATTTTCTCCAGCACCATAATTCAAAAAGCATTAATTCTTCTCCTACTCCCTTATTCAACGACCACCTTTCACAACTATGTTATTGTTGTTACCTGCCGTTAAGTTGGTGTCCAACTCAATGATCCTACATACAACAGGTTGAAACAGTATTGTTAGTGTTTCTCTGCTATTCATAGGGTTTTTAATGGCTAATTGTTTTTGGGGGGGAGTGGTTTTCTGGGTCCTTCTCCAAAGCCTACAGCACCTGGTGTTCCCAGGCAGTCTCCCATTCAAGTATTAACCATGCTCAACCCTGCTTAGCTTCTGAGATCTGACAGGATCAGATGCCACAGTGGTATGGCTGCAGGAGTACAACCACATGATGCAACTAAAAATACCATGGCATGAGTCAGGTGGACCTTGGTCTTCAATGTGATATCTTTACTTTTCAACACTTTAAAGAGGTCTTTTGCAACAGCTTTTCCTAATGCAATGAGTCTTTGGATTTCTTGACTGCTGATTCCACAGGTGTTGATTGTAGAGCCAAATAAAGCTAAGCATTGGACGACCTCAATCTTTTCTTCATTCATCATGAAGTTGTGTACTGACCCAGTTGTAAGGATTTTTGTTTTGTTGATATTGAGGTGCAATCTATACTGAAGGCTGTGTTCTTTGATCTTCATTAGTAAATGTTTCAAATCCTCTTTACTTCCAGTAAGCAAAGTTGTGTCATTTGTATAATGCAGGCTGATAATGAGTCTTCCACCAATCATAATGCCACATCCTTCTTCATAAAGACCAGCTTCTTGGATTACTGTCTCAGCATATATTAAAGAAATACGGTGAAATGATACAGCCCTGATGCACATCTTTCTTGACTTTAAACCAGGCAGTGTTTCCCTGTACTGTATAAACAACTATCTGCTGGTAAATGTACCGATTCTTCATGAGTATAATTAAGTGCTCTGGTATTTCCATTCTTCACAATGTTATCCATAGTTTGTTATAATCCACACAGTCAAATACCTTTGCACAGTCAATAAAACATAGATGGACATCTTTCTGGTATTCTCTGATTTTGGCTAATATCTATCAGTTGTTCCTTCTCAATTTGAGTCATGCCACATAGGCAAACAGAGGTCCCTGAAACCTTACTCCATCCCTGTCATTAAGGTGGACTCTACTTTGAGGAGGCAGCTCTTCCCCAGTCATCTTTTGAGTGCCTTCCAAGCTGGGGGTTCATTTTCTGGCACTCTATCTGACAGTGTTTCTCTGCTATTCATAGGGTTTTCAATGGCTAATTATTTCAGGAGTGGGTTAGCCATGTATTTCTCCCTATTCTGTCTTAGTCTAGAAGCTCAGCTGAGACCTGTCTACCATGGGTGACCTTGGTGGTATCTGTAATACCAGTGGCATAGCTTTCAGCATCACAGTAATATGCAAGCCTCCATAGCACAACAAACTGACAGATACATGGGGTTATCAATCTTTATAGATGCACAAATTACAAATCAGAAACACAAGAAACCTAAAAAAGCAAAGCAACACAGCTCCTCCAAAAGATCATGATTCTTTAATCACAAAATCCACAGATATTGAAACAGTTGAAAAGGCAAAGATATTTCAAGTCTACTTGCAAAATGATCAATGACTTTAAAGAAGATACAGACAAACAAATGAATGAAGTGCAAAAATCAATATAGGACCTAGTTTAGAAAGTCACCAATGTAGAAGACAAAGTCAGTAGAATGAATAAGAAATTCAGCAAGGAAATTGACACCTTGAAAAAAATGAACAAAAATGTTGGAAATGAAGAACTCAATAAACTAAATAAAAAACAAAGCATCACCAGTAGATTTGATTTAGTAGAAAATAAAATATCAGAGATGGAAGACAATGTTGAGGAAATATTACATTCAGATATCAACAAAGAAAAAACATAAAGGAACATGACCATAAATTTCAAGAACTTTGGGATATGATCAAAAGACTGAATCTAAGAAGCAGCTGAGATAAAAATTAAAGGCATAGAAAACCTATCCAGTGAAATTAGGGCAAAAACAATTCCCAAATCTGGGGAAAGAAATGGACATCCAACCACAAGGGGCATTTAAAACACAAAACAGACATAACCAGAAAAGAGCCTCCCCATGACATATAATCATTAAAATGCCAAGATTATAGAACAAAGAAACAACATTAAAAGCCACAGAGAAAGACATTAACTCTCTTACAAAGGAAAACCCATCAGAATTACATCAGACCTCTAAGCACAAACCCTAAAATCTAGGAAAGGATGGAATGATATATTTCAATCCCTGAAAGTAAATAATTGCCAGCCAAGATTATTATATACATCAAAGGTATCATTTAAAATTGAGGGAGAAATAAAAAAATTCTAAGATAAGCACATACTAAAGCAATACATGACCACCAAGCCAGCACTGCACAAGATAATTAAAGGAATCTTATACATACATGAGGCTGGGGTTTAGCTCAGTTGATAGAATGCTGCTATGTACTCTCTGAGGCCCTGAGTTTGATCCTCTGCATTGCATAAAATGGGAGAAGGATCTGGCAGCTCATTTTCTAAAACAATAAGCCACCGCAAACCCTCTGAATATCAGAGAAGCACTGACATAGTGCTGGGCATGGCAGAGTGTCAGGAACTGTTTCTTTCTGTTGTACATAGAGTCACTAAGTTGGATCCAACTTGACAGCACCTAGCAACAACAACATACACATGAGGAAGATATTCTCCACCATGATAGCACAGGAAAGAATAAACTTCATATGAGGAACAGACACACTGAAGAGAACTAAGAAAGAATCAGTCATGTCTAACTCAAAAAAACCCAGCAAACCCTGCATATAAATAAGCAAGCAAGAAAAAGATGAATAATACATGAACCAACCACAAAGACAGCCAACACAATTTCAAGAACCAAAAAACCTCTCTCAATCCTAACCCTAAATATAAATGATCTTAACTCTCCAATTAGAAGATACAGATTAGTAGACTGGATTAAAAAACAACACCCAACAATTTGTTGTCTGCAAGAAACATATCACATTAGCAAGGACAACCACAGACTGAAAGTGACAGGATGAAAATTGATATACCAAGCAAGTGGAAGCCAAAACAAAGGAGAAGTAGCCATCCTTATAACTAAGTAGACTTCAAGTTAAAACTAGTCTGAGGAGACAAAAAAAAGTCACTACCTATTAATAAAGGGAACAATTGATCAAAAAGGTATAACAATTATAAATTTATATGTACCAAACATTGGGGCATCCAACTTCATTTAAAAAACACTACTGGACTTAAATGGACAGATAGATCCAGACACAATAATAGTGAGTGACTTAAATACCCCAATCTCATCAATAGACAAAAAAACAACAAAGAAACTTCAGAGTTATAAACCACAACAGATCAAATGGATTTAATAGACATCTTCAGAATGTTCCACCCAAATGCTACTGAATACACATTCTTCTTGGCATCCAATGGAATTTTCTATAAAATAGATCATATTTTAGGCTATAAATCAAGGCTTAACAAATGCAGAAAAACTGAAATAATTTCATGTGTCTTATCAGACCGTAATGGACTAAAGCTAGAAATGAACAGCAAGAGAAATTACAGAAACTATACAAATATATGAAGAATGAACAATACACTCTTAAATGATCAATGGGTACACAAACGAAATTTAAAAATGTTTTAGAATCAAATGAAAATGAAAACACAACCTTCCAGAATCTTTGGGATCGAGAAGAAATGAATGAAAGGGAGACTAAAAGAACAATAAAATGAATTGATGAAACAAAGCTGATTCTTTGAAAAGATAAACAAGATCAACAAAACCTTAGCCAAAGTAACCAAAGAAAAAAGAGAGAAGATTCAAATGAATAAAATTGGAGATATAAAAGGGAACGTTACAACAGACACCAACTAAATACAGAGAATCATTAAGGAATGTTTTGAAAAATATATTCCAAAAAGCTGAAAAACTTAGATTTGACGGACAAATTCCAAGACACATATGACCTGCCAAAAATAAGTCAAAAGGACATAAATAACTTAAACAGACCTTTAGGATGTGGCAATCCACTCCTGAAGCAAAGCAATCCTGAAAACAGTCAGCCATTGAAAACCCTATGAGGGTCACTATGAATCGGACCCGAGTTGAGGGCTCCTAGTTACTACTACTACACCTATAACATGCAGCAAGATCAAAGCAGTAATAAAGAGTCTCCCAATAAAGAAAAGGCCAGGAATGAATGGATTCACTGCTAGATTCTAAAGACCTTTAAAGAAGAATTAACACTGATGCTTCTCAAACCATTCCATAAAATACAAATGGAAGGAACACTACCACACTCCTTCCATGAAGTCAGTATTATCATGATGCCAAAACCAGATAAGGATGCACCAAAAAAGGGAAACTATAGACCAATTTCCCTGATGAAGATAGATGCAAAAATCCTTAATAAAATAAATATTTGTAAATCGATTTCAACAACACATTAAGAAAATCATACAATATGATCAAGTTGGTTTCATTCCAGAGTTGCAAGGCTGGATCAACATACACAAGACATAATAAGGCATATAAATAGACTCAGAAACAGAAATATGATCCTATCCATAGATGTAGAAAAGGCCTTCGACCAAATTCAATATGCTTTTATGATAAAACCTTGAAGAAACTAGGAATTGAAGGAAGGGCTAGGATTTAGCTCAGTTGGTAGAGTGCCATTCTGCAGTCTCTGAGGTCCCAAGTTCAATTCCCAGCACCACAAAAATGGGAGAAGGACATGGCAATCCACTCCCAAGGCAATCCCAAAATGATCAGCCATTGAAAACCCTATGAGGGATGCTATGAGTCGGCCATGACTTGACAGCACCTAACAACAACAACCTCAATATAATGAAGGCATTATATGAAAAACCTATAGCCAACTTCATACTAAGTGGGGAAAAACTGAAAGCATTTCCCCTAAAATCAGGAACAAGACAAGGGTATTCACTGTCTCCACTGCTATTCAACGTAGTACCTGAATAGTTAGCTGTTGGGGATTTTTAAAATAATATTTCCCAGCTAGGGTCCCTCATAACAGCCCGAGGGGCTGACCCCTAGTTGACCCCAGGGCTCATCTCACTCACTCAAAACAGCCCCTCCCATCCAATGAGCAAAGATGGCCCCCGGCCAGCTTGACCAGCCTTAACCACCTTAACTTTGATTGGCTCCCCTCACCACCTTGCAGGTAATAACTGTCTCTACTTGGCAGTTATGTCAGTTTGCCCACTGTACCGGCCAGCTGTGTGCCCTGATTGGCTGAACCCCACCATGTGACCCCTCCAGGACCCTATAAAAGCAGGGCTCCTGGACCCCATCTTCACCCTATGATCCCTGTAGCACCACCCATCCTGACCTCTCTGACCATCTCCTGAACCTCATCACCTGGACCAGCGCTCCCTACTCCAGCAAGACCATCTAGCAAGCTGGCGAGATCAAGCCCAGGGGCCCCGAAGAAGAGCCGGAAGGCATCTAGCAAGCCACGAAGAGCCTCCCAACTCCTCCCATCCTTGGGAAGGAGGGGGTAAAGAAGGCGAGCCGAGAGAGTCAAGACCATCGGATCTCAACTGAACACCAGCGGCTGTGGCCGTGCCTTTAAGGCTGAGCTGTACCAGCACTTAGCCTGCAGCATTCCATGCTGCAGGCCTAGAGCCCGCACTTAAAGGGATAGAGCCTTGCTCTATAGGGGCTGCTTGCTCCTTGCTCTCCATAAGGGGAGCACCCCAATAAACCTTCCCTGTCCCTCTCCAACCATCTGAAGGTCTCCCGAGGTCCTTCTTTCCCGACATCGGCCACGTTATTATGTTGAGGGTTTGGCCCTAACTTTAGCCGGGCTAGGGCTAAACCCCGACAGTTAGCCACATCAATAAGACAAGAGAAAGTAATAAAAGGGATCCAAATAGGAAAAGAAGAAGTCAAATTATCCCTATTTGCAGACTCTATGATCCTATCCTTAAAATACCCAAAAGATTCTACCAGAAAACTCTTAGAACTTATAAACACTTTCAGTAAAGTAGCAGGATACAAAATCAACATGCAAAAATCAGTAGCTTTTCTTTATACCAACAATGAGAAAGGCAGAGAAAGAATGCAGGAAAACAATCCCATTCACAATAGCTTCAAAACAAAATACCTGGGAATAAACCTAACTGTGGGGCTCTCTTCTGGCCAGAAACCAAAAACCCATGTGCGACTACCCAGCTACTCTTCAGCCTTAAGGAGACACACCACTCCGGGAGCTGGGTGGATGGTAACTCAGAACTAAACTTTATTAGCTCCAAGCTGCAAGCTCTGTTCCTGCTTTCCAACTCAAGCTCTGCACCTGTGCACCGCACTTATAAGCCCTTGGGTTAACCAATCAGAATCTGAGACATTATAGTGACGTTTTGGGTTAATCAATTAGGTGACATCAGGTGATTGGACAAACCAATCAGATGATATGGGGTGATATGATGTGGCAAGAAATTCAAGGAGGGACACACCCTAGCTGCAACAGTCAGGGGCCATCTTGCCTCACCTCACGGGCTGGACCTTGTGGGCTCAATTCCAAAAGCTCAAACCGGGTTGCCAATGGCAAGCCATTAGGGTCTGTTTCAGTCGTTTAGTCTCAGCCTAATGGACTCAAGCCAGATGTGCCACAGCGAGTCACCAAAGAGTCCCGGGTGCACCTCAGCACTTGAGATGGGCGAGATAAGCCTCAAGCCAAGCAGTCTCAGAGTCATGTCTCTTCTTTTCCTCTCTATGCCACATCCCCTCACCTAACCAAGGAGGTGAAAGACCTCTTTAAAACACTAAAGAAGGAGATTGAAGAAGACACCAGACAAATAGCCAACAATCATATGAAAAAATGTTCAACATCCCTAGCCCTCAGGGAAATGCAAATTAAAAACTACATTGAGATATCATCTCACTCCAGTCAGAATGGCTTCCATCAACAAAACAAACAATAACAAATGCTGGCAAGGTTGCAGGCAGAAAGGAACCTTATACACTGCTTGTGGGTATGTAGATTGGTGTAGCCACTAAGGAAATCAGTATGGATGTTCCTTAAAAAAACAAAAATAGAACTCCCATATGACTCAGCTATACTAGTCCTGGGTATATATTCAAAGGAATATGTCAATATACCACAGAGATGCCTGCTGATCCATGTTTATTGTGGTGCTATTCACAATAGCCAAGATATGGAATCAACCTAGGTGTTCATCAACAGAGAGGAAGATGAGGAAATTGTGGTATATATACACCATGGAGTTTTATTCAGCCATAAAAAAGGACAAAATTATGCCATTTGCTGGAAAATGGATGGAACTAGAGATCACCATTTTAAGCAAAATAAGTCAGACCCATAAAGATAAACATCACATGTTTTCTCTCATATGTGGATAACAGACTTCAATATATATTCATTATTAAAACATATAGGTCATGAAAGTATAAGGGGCCTATGTAGGGAAAGATATGGAACTAAAGAAAAAGGGGAAGAGGCAAGAGAAAAGACTAATGGGGGAAAATAAAGGAAATATCACATATGTTGCCCTTACAGCAAAACTGGGATGTGCATACATGGATAGATACACCCATAAATAAGATATGCAAGTTGAAGGGGGAACCATAGATGGGGCGGAAGGAGATGAGGGAGGGAGTCATGAGACGGTAAATGCAGAAAGGAACATGAGCAATGTACAATGAAATGCATGTATGGAACGTCATAATGAGACCTATTTAGTTGTACATTAAAAATTATCAATAAAAGAATATTACTGGAAAAAAGTTAAACATACACCGACAACATAGTCTAAGCATTTCCAGTCCTAAATATTTATGCAAAAGAAATGAAAGCACATGTCCAATCAGAGACCTGTACATGAATAATCAGATTTGTGCAATATCTTAAAAAAGGAAACAATCCTAACGTCTATCACCATGTGGATGGATAAACAGACAATAAATTATTATATACCTATACAATGAAATATTACTCAGGGATAAAAAGTAATGAACAGTAACATGGAAAAATCACAAATTAATTATGCTAAGATACCAAATCATCTATGTGTATGTAGATATATGTGTGCATATGTATAGTATACATTCATTTATATAAAGTTCTTTTAAAATAAAACTAATTTATAGTGACAGACAACATATCAACAGTTGCCTGGGAGTATATGGGGACAAGAAAAGAGAGGAGGGAGAGACTACAAAGGTTATGGGGAAACTAAAGGTGGAGTTCACTGCCTTAACGGTGGCAATGGTTTCATGAGTGTATACAAATGTTGAAACTTACCAAATTTTATATTTTTAACAACATGTAGTGTGTTAGATGTACATTTCAATAAAGTTGTTAATTTTTAAATTGATTAAAATTAAGTAAAATGAAAAGTTCAGCCCATTTAGTTATACTAGTTGCATTTCAAGTTCCTAACAGCCACATGTAGCTAGTGGCAACCATTTTGGACATAATATTTCCACCACTGCTGCAAGTACTGTTGCAGACTATTCATCTACTTCACAAGGAAGCATCCTTTTCTTTCATTCCTTCTACATTTACCTTTAAGAACAGGGATAAGTATGACAACATGGCACTGATACACATTGTCGGTTACTGCAATTTTTAAAAAGTAGATTTTATTGTTATTTTTAATATAACTTTTCCATGAAGCAAAATATATTTTCTGTTCATAAACATATGGCACACTCCCTCCCTCTTTAGATATCACAGCTTCTATGGATTACATTCAATTAGTTTCCACAAAGTTTAAGTTAAAAACAATTTTAAATGAAATGACATGAAATGAAACAGATAACACTCTCTTGGAACTTACTTTTTCTTTGTACTCAAAGTGGCTCTAGATTCAATATATCTCCTAAATGAACATATATACTTTTTCATATATTCACAGATATCCTGCTTTTGTTATGTTTCAGAATATTACGCTACACAATGCAACTGAATTTTCCTTTTTAGAAGAATCAGGAATATAACCCTTACACAACAAATATAATCAGAAGTTTAAAATAGAACACTATGGTATGCATTGACATATTTCAAGATGAACAGTACAAAAAAGCAGGGCAGAGACTGTTAAACCTAGTATTCTGACTGAAGCTTTTTCCTTCTTTTCACTAGAGCTCTCATTTTTGGAAGTTGGAGGTGATCTTATTTAACAAAAAAAAAAAAGTCAAACTCCATTGTCTGCCTCTGCCTTAGTAGTATATGGACTTGGAAGGCAGAGTCTATGTTTGCTCCGTGTTGTTTCAATATGAGAATACAGGGCTGAAGATTTCTTTGATCCACAGCCTGATACACTAACCTTTCATGCACATTCTGATGTCTGAGTCATCACTGTCTTAGAAATGGAATACAGAAAAAGGCAACTGGAGTTGGCGGTAGAAGGGAGCTGGTGGCCAGTGCAGAAAAACCCAGACAACTCCGAAATTGTGTATTAGAGTAGATAAGCAAAAAGTATAAAAATAGAAACCAAGTCCCTCTGTTGTTTGCAGAAGCAGAACTCAGAAGCCAGCTTCACTTACTTTTTTACACCGACAGAGCCATTTTCCTTGTTTTCCATGTCAACAGATAGCATGGGAAGGCTGCAGGGTTCCTTTAGTTCAGCAACTAATCAATAGGGGAGAAAAGCTTGTGTTTAATTCTTAGAAAGTGAGAGGAGAATATATATTCTGAATCGGAAGCATAATGGTCCCTTCTACAGCTTCACACCAGTTCAGGTATGTTTATTTAAATCTCCAGTTCCCTCAGCAATTGGAGGGATGTCATTAAACCTAAGGAACTGGAGGAGACAGATTGGGGTGCTTTCATCTGTACTGGCACTCCCTTGTCTTGACAATAAGCATTTGCAAATGAAACCAAATCCTCCGTTCAAAACAAGCGCTGTGTGACCTGCCATAGCTTCTTCTGGGTGCCAAGCTCCCTCTTAAGACACTGCAACTTAATAAATGAGTCAAAGTAGAGAAAAACAATCCCCCTTCTCTGGCCCCCTCCCACTATGGGCTGTGATTTTAGTTTTTTCTTCTTGTTTTTTTTTTAACTTTCTTTTTTCCTCCCTCCCCCCTACTTTTAGTTTGCAATGTAGAAAGGCACTTGAAGCTTTTCTCAGCAAGTATCCCTCCACCTCATATATTCTTAAGGAAAGCCTCAAAAACCAATCTGGGAGATAGTCATGCCATAGTAAAGCAAAAAAAAAAAAAAAAAGCCAGAGACAGAAAGGTGGTACTGGAGTGTGTGTGTGTGTGTGTGTGTGTGTGTGTGTGTGTGTGTGTAAGAGAGGGTAGGTGATTTATGTAAAATCACCCAAACATTTAAGAAGATATGGTAGCAGCTATCACTGTCTTTTTGTTTGTAGGATGAAGACTGTGAAACAGTAAAAGTCCTTCACAATTAATATGCAGTTAGCTAGATGAAAATGTTACAAATAAAACTGCTTTAAGAAAAAAAAAGGAACAGAAAAAGAAAGAAAGAAAGAAAGAAAAAACTAATCCCGAAACCTGTTTGCTCTTATTCAGCTGAAGCCATAAATTAAATACATTTCCTCTCCAATCACTTCATACTTCAGCACTCCTTCTCTAGGGATTACTCTGACATGGCAAGTGCATCATTTAATATATTCACAAGATTTTATCACTGTTAGAGAAGTAGATGATCAACAAATAACACTAAGTGTGGGATAATCTTCGTTGCTGAAACACACACACACACACACAAACACACACACACAAACTTCCAGTTGCTAAGCCACTTAGATCATTGTTAAAGAAACCCAACGTTTAAGATACATATAGATATTAGCATACATTCACACCGATACAGAGTAGACAGGAAGATAGCGCTGCTGCTCCATGCTAAAAGAATGATTGCACTTCAGTTGGAAACTGTTACACATTCACCATTTTCTAAGCATCTCAGAAACAAAACAAAACAAAACACAATGATACTCTGCAACATCACACTACATTGTCTTATATTACTATGATTTTCTTTTTTGTGGAAGAGTAAAAAGAAAACCTACCTATAAGCAACTAAAACATATCATTTTTTATAGGCTTATCAAGAACAGCCAAAGAAACCCCAATGTTTTCTTTCACAAAGTAGGCTGGCAAAGGAATTCAATAAGGAGGTACAATTTGACACAGTGAAATAAAACCAGGCTGGCTCTCAGCCAACATGACGTTAGGAATCACACACAAGCTGCACCAACTGCCTTCTGGTTCATGGCTGACTTTTTAAAGCTACAGTGTGCCTGTTCACTTTGGCTAACTACCTTTAGCACAATTAGGAAAGTGAATGAATCACCAGTCCAAAAACTGCAAAAATCTCCCTGCACCTGTTTTGTATGAAGAAAAAGAAGCTATCATAATAGCCTCTTTTCTCCTTCCCCTTGCATTGTTGCTGCATATGTCTTTACTGTTATTCTGAACATGAATGTCATGTTTCAAACTATTTCTTTTTCTCTCTTCTGGGACAAATAAGTGAGAACCCAGCGATTCCAGGCTATTCTAAGTGAATACAGAAGCTGCAGTCCTGCATTACTTGTTTTCCCTAACAGAGAGTCATGGACAAAGTTCTCAGAGCGGGTTTTAAAATAATCTCTTTGTGAGAATAAGAAAAGCACCGCCCAGCAGCAAATCTCTTTACTTCTTTATGCAGGAAGTAGCATCTTTTGGAGAGGATGCAAAATAGATGACCAGATCTTCTGAAAACACACACATTCTTTTATTTTGACATTCATTCTACCCAATGAAGCTAATAAAAATTCAAACTGATACAAACAAAACCTTATTCTACAAAAGAAAAACACTCCTGCAATGTTTATGCCAATTGCATAGAAAGCATAATCCAACAAATGCAACCAACATTTATAACCTGTGAGCACCTGGTAAGGGATAAATCACATATAAATAAGAATAATATGTGCCAATGCACAAATTCATAGTCTCTCTTACCATATTAGGCCCCGATTCAAATTCAGGAAAGTGAGAAGTGGAGTAGAGAGGCTGATGAGATTTTTCCATTAGGTTACCTGGTTGATCTCAGAGTTCTATGGCGTGACTGGGCAGTACTGATGGAGGTAGCATGGGCACTCTTAGCTCATAAACACTCTGCACATCTGCAGAAAACATACATGTTTGCCTTTTCATTGAAATAAACACTAATCAACGTTTGGACATTTTTAGGTCAAGTTAACCACAATCCCACTCAAATTGGGAGAATAAGAGTTTCCCAGAAGGCTCCTGGAGAAAGTTATCTGCTACTGCGAAAATGGGGAGATTTCAGGCAGAACTGAGGAACAAATGACCTGTCTCCTTTTTCTTTAGTCATCTCTAAGGACACTAAGAGATCAGCAGCTATGATCTAAACTTGGAACCTGAATTCGAAAGTCATTTTTTCCCCCTTATTTCAAGGATGTTATTAGAAATCTTCAACTTCCTGAAAGACCATCACTGATAAACATTTCAAGTGTTCTGTCTACCCATCTTTGCCACTGGTCCCTTGCAAAAGCAATTATAATTTAGGAGCCAATTCTAAGTGCTCCAATATTTTTGAGTGCCATTTTTTTGAGTACCGGTCAGGCATGTAGATGTGTCAAAATGACAGCACTCTCATGGAGATAAAGAGCTCTTTCATCAACAAATCTACAGTGCTTTTGGACTTGATCTGAAATTCCAGATCTGTTTTCCAGCAAAATCCAAATGGAAGGAAATTGGACTGTCAGTCTTGGGGGCCAAGGAGTGGGGCAGAGGGTCTCCTGAAAGTACAGCTCAGAACAAAAGCTTGCTCAGCTCACCACTCTCAAAGGCCAAGAGGCAAAGCAATGTAGTCACATCCAACTCTTCCTCAGACAGCCTCACAGGGGAGAGGATTCTGTGAAGTTTCTCCAAGCATTTCTTCCTACATACAGAAGAGGACATCCCTTCCCAGCTTGCCTGCTGTGATCAAAAGTTTCCCTGTTAAACAAGTGCAAGGGTTTCAGATAGTGTTACAGGCAATCAGTCCCATTTTATTAAAAAATGAGCCACAAAATAATTCTAAATTATGATGACTAGAGGTTTCACTTACCAGCTAGTTCTAACTCTGGTAATAAACTGACATTTGTGAATACACACACATACTAGTACTCACCCACCCCCTCCTCTCACCATCCAACAAACTGACAAAGCTTTTCTCTGATGATGAGGTGTATGTGCAAATTTTACGTGTGTGGAGTGTACTTGGTGGTACATGTATGTGGTGTTTGTGTTTAGTATTGCAGCTATAGAACATGTACTGTGGTGTGTGTGTGTGTATACGGGCGTGAGACAGAGAGAGATACATCCAAACAAGACTTTCTGATCTAGCACATTATGGGATGTGCTAAGATGACTTTGGATATCCTGGCCTCAGGATTCTGGAACAGAACCAACTTTCGGGCCCACCTGGAAGTGCACTGGGGTGGGGGAGGGGAGGCGGGTCACAAAGGGCGGGACACTAGTGCCCTGAGTGGCTACTTTTATTGATCAGCACTCATCTTCCAGGCAGCGGAGACTCCCCAGGAAAGGCAGAGCTGCTCCAAAGGAACCGCCACCGTCCCCACCACCCGTCCGGGATCGGACGCCAGGCGCGCCCCGCCCGAGGGCAGGGCACAGCCCCACTTTTCCTGAAGGGCGTCTCACGGGGGAAGGACGAGCAGCCTGGAGAGAGGCGCAGGGTAGCACGAGGGTGCCAGGCAGCCTCCTGGACCTGCGGCGCCGGTCAGTGGCGTCGGCGACAGGGGGGAGGTCCTGGCTAAGACTTTCAGGGAGGCAGCGCCGCGCGGTCTTCGCGGGGCGCCCGCGTCTCCAGAAGAGCGGGTGGGGCGCTCGCCGCGCCTCCGCCCCGTGTTGTACAGCGAGCGCTGCCCGCAGCCCCGCCGCCCGGCGCCCCGCGCTCCTCTCCGGGCGCCCAGAGCCCGCGCCGTGCAGCACGCGGCAGGGGCACCGGGCACGGCGGGCGGAGTGACTTGGCTGCTTTTTGTCTTTTTTTTCTTTCTTTCTTTCTTTCTTTTTTAAACTCCTTATTTTGGCGTTCTTCGTTTCTTTCCATCCTGGAGAGAACAGAGGGCGGGCGCGCGCCCAAGCCCTAGCCGCACGAGCCCAGCACTTACCTCCCGCACGGCCGCGCCGGGAGGTTTGCCCCGCGCAGCGCTCGACGGCAGCCACGCGCCGAACCCGGAGCAGCCGGTGGGCGCGCGCGGCACGCCGGGAGTTGTAGTCCACCGCGGCGGGGGGGGGGGCGGTCCCGGAGGGGGCCGGGCAGGCGGGAGGCCAGGGCAGAGGAAGGGACCTGAGCAGGGGCCTTGGGGTGTGAGCGAGGACGCTTGCAAAAGCTTAAAACTTGCAGGGAGCTGAAGGGAGGGAGACCTCTTAGAGTTTTACAGGGGGGGTTGTGAAGTTAATACCATTTTCTATCTTACTCGCTCCTGATAACCCGGCTGAAGTTTTAAACTGGACTTATGTAGTCATGATAAGATTTCCCGGGCCAAGTTCGTATTATTTAGGATTCTATTCTCCCCTCACCCTGAACACACATGGGGCGTTCTCTGCTTGAAACACTTGTTCTCTTGCTCACAGAATAACTCAGTTGAAGCCCTGAGCAGGCCTAGGGAAGGTGAGTAATTACACTTTACATTTGTAGACCACTCTAGAGCACTCTTTACAAAGCACCTTTAACTTAATTGCTTCATTCTGTTGGAACCATAAAGCAACTCTGGGATTTAGACAGAGAAAAGCTAAGATGCAGAGTTTCTTGCATCCGCACCACCTGTGGAGGTTAGAGCTACCCACCCTATTTAGTTCTTTCTGTGGACCTTCTCTTAGCAGCTGGGAAAGAGAGTGGGGAAACAAGGGTCTGGGGACAGATGTGACCGGTAGAGCAAAAGAACAGTAACCTGTTGTGAAGGATTTTCTTGAAATAACTGATAAGTAAATCTGTAAATAAACCAAAGAAGCATGCAGTGGAATAGAAATAGAGATTCAACAGAGGAGTATAAGCAGGCTAGACGCAATGTAAAAAAAAGAAAAAAAGCTATACTGAAAAGAAAGCAAAAACAAATAGGGATTTTTAGAAGCCAGAGACCTAGAAAATTGGCATTGCCACTTCTGAGTTAGCTCTGCGACCTCAGGTAAGTTATTTAACCTCTCCAAACCTCTTTTGCCTCATCTTTAAAATTTAAGTAAGAATAGTTGCATAATAATAATAGTTGTGATGTGCAGAACAGGTTAAAATAGACAGGAAGCACTCAGAATAGTGCCTGGCCTATTATAAGCACTCAACTAATGTTAGCTACTGTTATTATCTACAGAAACTCCTTTTGTGTAAGTATCAAAAGATAAATTGGAGTGGAAGTGGCAGTTAGGAAGCTGTGACAATATTCTAAGCTACAGATACTGATATCCAAAATACCATGATAGAAAGGAAAAATCTGTGAGACACTTTGGAGAGAAAATGGACCGGGCAGTGCAGTCAATTGGATGTGGGGAATGAGGAGCAGGGATCAAAGAAGGTTGCCATTTCTAGACTGAGTAAACGGTTGATAATTCTCATTCACAGAAATAGTATAACCATTGGAAAGCAGGTTTTGGAGAAAGAGACTAGTTTGATTTTGGACATGTGTAACTTGAGGTTTCCTATGTGTGAATGACCAAATGGCAATTGGAATGTGAATTTGGGTATTATGTGTAGAAATGGAATTTTAAGAGCTGTTTATTTAGAAGAGATAGCTGTGTAAAGATTAAAGAAAGAACAGCAGGGGTGGGCAGGAGGAGGTGAGGAGTCAAGCGATGATGCCAAGCAGTAACTGATGAGAGCAGACCGGAAATGCTGCAGTGACAAGGGATCAAGGCAGGAAAGAGGGATGAGGAGGATCATGGCAATAGGCTAACCGCTACAGGGAGGTAGCTGGTGTCAACAGAAAGAGGCCACTGGATGTAGAACTGCCTCTAGGGGTTGTTTTGGAAATTTACTGGAATGATTTTGTTTTTCCTAGTGATTGGAGAGGGGTACTACTGGACTACAGTAGGTGGGGCCAAAGATGCTGGACACCTTGCTTGCCTGGGACAATCCTGCACAGCAAAGAATTGTCCCACATCTTGTGTATCTCAACTGTTCAATTGCTCATTCATGTAGGTGAAAAGCTATATCTAATTGAGCCTAGAATCTGTTTGTTTGTTGTTGTTAGGTGCCCTTGAGTCAGTATCCAACTCTTAGCGACCCTATGTACAACAGGCGAAACACTATTGCCAGTGCTTCTCTGCTATTCATAGGGTTTTCAATGACGGATTGAGTTTTGGGAGTGGGTTGCTGGGTCCTTCTCCCAAGAATCTGTTTAGCATTTAAATATTAAGTGTTTTTCACATGGTTTCAAGCTATAATGAATTTTCTTGGAATGAAATAAATTGAATGGCAATATCATTCATGGAATTTGAATCACCAGTATAGTTTAGTTTGTTTTGTGGCTGACATTTTCATGGTGGTTCCACATATAAACACAAATATCCGATTACTTCCTAGCACTTATTTGTCCTATCTAATAGTAATTAGTGTCTACCAAATAACCTTTCTTTATTCCTCTGTGTCCCTTGCTCTCCTCAGTTTCTGGTAACCAGTGGCCTTGTGGGCTACTAAGAGAAGAAACAGCAATGATGCCCACGTGTCTGGATTGGAGACACTACAGGGTAAGTAGAGGCAGGACAGAAGACAAGCCCCTGGCTAGGGACAGCTGATGGAGGGTTGTAGGCATTGCAACGGCTTTGGCTTTCACTGTGAATGAAATAGGCAGCTTCTGAGGACTTTTGAGCAGATGACTGACATGGGGCATATTTTTAAAAGATTATTTTAGCTCAGCTATTAAGGATAGATCATAGGGAAGAATGGTAGAAGCAAACTCAGCAAAAAGTTATTGCAGTAGTGCAGATAAGACATAATAGAAACTTGAATCAGAGTGCTAGCAATGAAAAGTGATGGATGATGTGTGAGAGAAAAATCAAGAATTTCTGAGCACTCAGAGGAAGAGTTTTAGGGGTTAGAGACGGTTGGAAGATGGAGACAGACCAAAGCATGTCTGAGGTCTTGTAGGAATGAGACATTAGGAATGATCTGGTAGTCAGGGATTTTTTGTGTTGACAGACATAAATATGAGTAAAAGGGATACTGAAGACAGTCCTAAAGAAATCGAGAGATAAAGTGATGGAGGAGGCTGTGAATGTGGGGAGGACAGGTGAATTTTTGGGCTCCCTGTCTCTGAATGGAGATGAAGAAGTCTAAGAAACAAGTGGATTCTTGATCCATGTTGGGATGTTGAAGACCTGGTGGGGAGATTCATTCCCAGGGTCAATGCACATTTGTGGTTCCTGCCAGTAGCAGGGCAGACTTCTTCAGAATGTGTATTCCTCTTTCCCTTTGCCCTTAATCCGTTTGATGGAGTTGAAGATTAGGGCAAGCTGGTAATTACTCTAAAAACAAACTCATGAACAATGATGATTCAATAAAGTATATATTTGGAACATTGAGGTACGTTTGTAATTGTGGAAATGGGGAAATTTTTGAAAATTTTGATAAATAGAGAATTTTGGCAAAGAAGAGCAAGAGGAAGCTGGGCACTTAATGTGAAGGGCTATTCTAGAATTGAGGGCAGGAGACAACTGTATTAGTAGAATGAAGTGAAGAAACCTTTAGGAACAGAAATATGAAAAGTCAGAACAGAGGTTATAATGGATATAATTGCATCATGGAAAAGAAGATACTATGAATTGTTTATCCTTGAAAGGAAAATGGTATGATTATTCCTAAAAGAAAGACAGGAGAGAAAGAGAAAGAGAGAGGGAATGAGAGGGGAAAAGAGAGAGAGAGAGAAAGAAATGATTCAAGAATATTCAGAAAAATTTAAAGAGTGTACAGGAGTAAATATTTAAATTTTTGTTTACTATGAAAACAAATTTTTGCTTATTATGAAAACAAAGTCATAGTAAAAATGAAAACAGTCAGAAATTAATAGACAGTAAAACTTCCCAATAAACCCATTCCTAAATAATATCTGTTAAATGATATATATTATCTGAAGTTGTATCCTGTGCTTTCTTTTTGTGAATGTTACATATTACCTAAAATAACAGAATTCTTTTCATTGTAGGCTCCAAAGTTTAAATAATAAAATTTTATGAAACATTTATTGTACAGCAGATATACTACAATAAATCCTGATTATGTTTTTTACATCCCTCATATCTGTATTTTCTCTTGATTAATTTATGAATCAAAAGAAATTTATCAAAGTCTTCTAATAGTGTTCTTTTTCTTAGTTGTTTGAAGCTTTGCTTTACATATTGTTGGTATTGTTAGGTGCCATTGAGTCAGATCTGACTCATAGTGACCCTATGTACAACAGAATAAAACCATCTGACACTGTGCCATGTCTGGCACTATGCTAGTGCTTCTCTGCTATTCACAGGATTTTCAATAGCTGATTTTTTCAGGATCGCCTTTGAGGTCCTTCTCCCTTGCTTTATATGTTTTAATACTATATTAAACAAGATGAACAAGAATCATACTTGTAATAAGTTTAATGTGAATTGTGTCCATTGTCATCATAAAGTAATTCTCTTTGTCCTATTTAAGGCTTTTTAAATAGTTTATTCTATCCCTTTTGAAACTATTTTAATTAGATATGTTTAAAATTATGTTGGCCATGTCTGTTTATTTTTGAGTATTTATTGTTTCCTTGTTTTCTCTTTTGCTTTATGACCTAAATTTTCTCTCATTTTTTTTTTTTTATTTTATCTTCTGTGTTAGTGTCAAAGATAAACAAAGTTGGACCCTATTGAGGTGGTAAGGACAGGTTTTAATCAGTAATAATTATCACGATAGGGAAACAGGCCCTGCATTAGTTGAAGTCAATGTTGATCTGTACAGAGATGATAGTGCTAAAATAGGAGTAGGAAAGGGGACTAGCCAGGGCTCAGTAGAGTGAGGTAAGTGAAAAACTACAAAAGGTCATCAGCATAAAGTGATGAGACCAGTTGTATCTGTGTATTAGTCAGGTATCACCGTAACAGAAAAACCACCCAAACAAACTTATGGAGGAAGGGTCTTATCAGGAACTCAGAGAATCATTCCATGGCACCAGGGCAGACATGACAGTAGCAGCAGGACCTGTATCAGATGACCTCTTGGACCTGGAACAGAGAGAGACCTGGGCTGAGGGACCGGGGTAAAAACCTCCAAAGGCCTACCCCCAGTGACTCACTTCCACCAAGATAGACCCACTTCCCAAAGTTCCATAACCTTCCAGGACTGCACCATCATAAGGGGACCCAGTGTTAAAGCACATGACTTTTGGGGGACAATTTATATTGAAAATATGACCATCTGCCCCTGGCCTTCAAAGGTCCAAGGCCACCTCATAATTCAAAATGCATTTAATCCAACTGTAAGTGCCCCCAGAGACTTAACAGTCTCAACTGTGCTTAAAAGTCCACGTCCAAATCTCCACTGAGACTCAAAGTAAAATTAGTGAGTCTCTGAATAACAAAAAAACAGGTCACATACTACCAAGATATTATGGCATAGAGTAAGCATTCACATTCCAAAAGGGAGGAACAGGGGCATAGAAAGAAAAAATCAACCTGTAGCAAGACCAATATCCTGCTGAACAAACTAAACCTGTTGGTTCAAGTCTGGCAACTGGTACATATGACATCATCTGGCATCTGGTGTCATCTGAACTTGAACAGACTTGCATGGCTCCAACCCTAGGCTAGCTCTGTATTTTGCCACCAGCTTTCCTTGGCAAATGTTTCACACTATTGGCATCTCCAAAAGGCTGAGATTTCCATTGCTGCTTAGGCTTCACCTGCAAAACTTCACACATCACCTTCAGGGGATCCCCACAGGGCATCCAACTGGTTCACATTACCCGACTTCACAGGCTATCTCCTGAAGCCTTGGTGGCAGCCTCCATAACCCCTTAACTCTTGCATTCTGCATGCCTGCAAAACCAGCACTACATGGACTATGCCAAGCTCCGAATGGAGGCAGCGTAGGCATGAAGGTAGTAGGGCTGGTGCCTGACAGAGACCTGAGCTGTGGGTCTGGGGAAAAAGCTACAAAAGCCCAACCCCAGTGACTCACTTCCACCACGCTAGACCTACCTCCCAAAATTCCACAACCTCCCTGGACAGTGCCACCAGCTGGGGATCCAACATTAAAGCATGTCATCTTTGGGGGATACTTTATGTTCAAACCATGACTGTCTGGCAGCTGGCAATTGCCAAAGCTAGTGTTGTCTCCTTCCACAGAGGGTGAGAGATTCCAGCTTGATGATCACATTTGAAAGGAGTGTTTTCAGATCCTTGAGACACTCCTGAGTTGGAGACCATGTGAATATTATTTAAAAAGACTAAGAAAGCATTCACAGTTGAAACTCCTTTTTAGTAAACACTCTGAGAAAGAGTGGTCAGGGGCCTATTGTGAAGTGCTGTCTAAAACAAATAGTAAATTCTCTTGGTAGCCTTTGTCATTCTCAGGCCAGCACTTTAAAAGGGCCAGGGACAACCTAGGGATGGAGCCTTGGGTTGTTAAAAATTGGATTAGTGTTTGTTGAAGTATTTCCAGGCCAAGGTTGAGAAGCGGGCTCCAAGGAGCTCGACTAGAGTTTGGTTAAGGAGAAAATTGTCATTAGGTATCTATAGCTGTGTAACAAACTACCACTAATTTTAGTACGTTAAAACTACACATTTGTTATCCTGCACTTTCTGTGGGTCAGGACTCACTTAGCTGAATCCTCTGCTTCAGAGTCTTTCACATGGTGGTTGTACAGGGCTCCAGTCTCAGCTAAAGGCTCAACTTAGGGAGAATCCACTTTAAAGTTCACCATGTGGTTGTTGGCAGGAATTAACTCTCTGAGAGCTGTCGAACTGAGGTCCTGTTTCTTGCCACATGGGATTCTCCATAGGGTAGCTCTCATCACGGCAAGTGGCTTTATCAAAACAAGTATGTGAGAAGAGTCAGAATAAGAATGAGAACAAGAAAGGAGCTGTAGTCTTTTATAGCCTAATTTCACAAGTAAAATCCCATCACTTTTGCCACATTTTCTTTGTTAGACCTAAGTTATTAGATCCAACCTAATACAAGGGCATAAATACCAGTAGGTGAGGACCATTGGGAGTCATTTTAGAAGGCCACCTATCACACTGGCAATGTGGAAGATGTAATGTCTGCTTTGCCTGCAGCCGTAGCCCTGTGGCAACCAATCCCGTCAGATCTTGGAAGCTAAGCAGGGATGGGCCTGGTTAGTATTTGGATAGGAGACCACCTGGGAATACCAGGTACTGTATGCTTGAGAGATGGACCCGGAAACCCACTCCTAAAAATTAATGTGCCATTGAAAACCCTGTGGACAGCAGAGAAGCACTGACAATAGTGTTTTGCCTGTTGTATGTAGGATCACTATGAGTCGGACACGGACTCGATGGCATCTAATGACAACGTCTGCTTTAAATAATATCCTTATGTTAATATTTGTCAATTAACTTTGGAAATGAAATGATGACACAAGATGAAATAAGTCTGCTCAAATTCTTCCTTCTCTCTACCTCTCAGTAAATTTGGAGAATAAATATGACTCTTATTCCAAGTAATTATCATCAAAATATTATTCTTTACATTGTGCTATTTTATTTTTCTTTTAAGTATTACCAATTACATCAAATTTATGACTTAAATATCAATTACTTAAATATAATTTTGTGTTTAATAGATGCAGAAAAAGTCTTCAACAAAGTTCAACAACTTTTCATGATAAAAGTCTTGAAGAAACTGAGAATAGATGGAATATACCCCAACATTATAAAGGCTATATATGACAAACCTACAGCCAACATTATACTAAATGGGAAGAAATTGATAGCATTCATTTTAAAATTGGGAATGAGACAAGGATGCCCATTCTCACTACTTTAATATAGTGATGGAAGTCCTAGACAGACCAAGAAGCTATAAGAAAGAAATCAAAGAGATACAATTCAGGAACAGGGAAGTCAAATTATCCTTATATGCAGATGATATAAGATCCTAGAGTCTCTGCTAGCAGCGTGGGGTTTAGCTCAGTTGGTAGAGTGGTGCTCAGCAATCTCTGAGGCCCTGTATTTGATCCCCGGCTTCACAAAAATGGAAACAGGACATGGCAATCCACTCCTGAATCAATCTCAAAACAATCAGCCATTAAAAACCCTATGAAGAGCAGATGCCATCAAGTCAAATCCGACACATAGTGACCCTGTGCACAGCAGACAAAACACTACGTGACACTGTCATGCCTGGCTTTATTGTCAGTGCTTCTTTGGTATGCATAGTGTTTTCAGTGAGTGATTCTTTCAGGAGTGGACTGCCAAGTCCCTCTCCCAAGATTACAGCACCTGGTATTCCCAGGTAGTCTCCCTTCCAAGTACTAGCGAGGCCTGACCCCACTTAGCTTCTGAGGTCAGATGGAATTGGATGCCAGGGTGATGCAGTTATAGAACCCATTTAAATAGCGCCTCAAAAAATAAAATATCTAGGAATTAATCTGATCGAGGATCTTAAAGATCTCTTTAATTAAAACTTTAAAACACTACTGAAAGAAGCTGAAGAGGAAGAATTAATATTATTAAAATGGCTATACAACCAAAAGCACTCTACAGAATTTTTTTTTTTTTTTTTTTTTTTGTATGGAGGATTGAACCCAGGGCCTCAGGCTTGCATGCTTTGCAAGTTCTGGACCACTGGGCTGCACCTCCAGCCCCCCCGCCCCCTTTTTTTTTGAGACAGGGTCTCTGCCTTCTGAGCCGCTGGGATTAGAGGTGTGCATCACCACGCTTGGCAATACTCTACAGATTTAATGCAATCCCAATTAAAATTCCAACAAAATGCTTCACAGAAATAGAAAAAAATAGCCCCCAAGTTTATTTGGAATCACAGAAGATCCCATATAACCAAAATAATTCTAGCTAGTAAGAGCAGTGCAGAAGGCATCACAATACCCAATTTTAAACTGCACTATGGGGGCATAGCCTGCAATCATAGCCCTGTGGCATTGAATCCTGTCAGATCTCGGAAGCTAAGCAGGGTTGTGCCTGCTTAGTACTTGGATGGGAGACCGCCTGGAAACACCAGTTGCTGTAGGTTTGGGAGACGGACCAGCAACCCACTCCCAAAAATCAATCCACCATTGAAAACCCTATGAACAGCAGAGAAATACTGACAATAGTGTTTCGCCTATTGTACACAGGGTCGCTATGAGTTGGATACCGGCTGGACGGCACCTATCAACAACAACAGCATGGGGGCATAGTTACAAAATCAGCTTAGTATTGGACAAAAACAGGAATGAAGACCAATGGAACAGAATAGATGATCCAGATACAGATCTGTGCAGTTTCAGCCACATGATCTTTGACAAAGGTGCCAAAAAATCACAATGGAAAAAAATAGTCTCTTTAACAAGTGGTGCTGGCAAACCTGGAGGTCCACATGTAGAAGAATGAAAATAGACTCTTATATTTCACCCTGTACAAAAATCAAATCTAAATGGATCTAAGATCTCAATCTAAAACTGGAAATTGTGAAGTTATTAGAAGAGAAAGTCAGTAGTACACTTCAACATATGGGCATAGGCACATTTTAAAAAATAAAACTTCAGTAGCCCAGGAAACAGCACCAAGAATAGATAAATAAGACTACCTGAAATTAAAGAGCTTTTGCACTACAAAGAAATTGAGTAAAAGCAGAACCTATGGAATGGGAGAAAATCTTTGCTACCTATACATCTGATAGAGGATTACTATCTAGGATATATAAAGAATTCAAAAAACTAAACACCAAATAACAAATAATCCAACTAATAGATGGAAAGTGGGACTGAACAGTTTAAAAAAAAAATACACATGACCAACCAACTATGAAAAAAAGTGCTCAGTTGTTAGGTGCTGTCAAATTGAGTCTGACTCATAACGACTCTATGTAAAAGAGATGAAACACTACCAGACACTGTGCCTTGACTGGCATTATTGTCAGTGCTTCTCTGCTATTCATAGGGTTTTCAATGGTTGATTGTTTATAGGGAGTGGGCTGCCAAGTCCTTCTCCTAAACTACAGCAGCTGGTATTCCCGGGTGGTCTCCCATGCAAGTGCTAACCAGGCCCCACCTGCTTGGCTTCTGAGATCTGACAGGATCATCACTACAGTGGTACAGCTGCAGGCTATTAGGGAAATGCAAATGAAAACTACACTGAAATTCCATCTTACTTCAGTCAATATGACTAGCATCAACAATATAAATAACAAAAAATGCTGGTGAGGGTTTGGGGAAACAGGAGCCCATTTATACTGCTGGTGAGACTGTAAACCAGTCCAGCTACTTTGGAAATCTGTATGGAGGTTCCTTAGATGACTAAAAATAGAACTACCATTTGAACCAGCAATCCCATTGTTAGGTATATACCCAAAGGAAGCTAAAATATTATACCACAGAGACACCTGCACTTTCATGTTTATTGCAGCATTGTTCATAATTGCAAGGATATGGAATGAGCCCAGATGTCCTTCAACAGGTGAATGGATTAGAAAATTGTGGTAGATATAAAATATGGAATATTATTCAACCATAAAGAATTAGGAAATTGCAGCACTTGCAGAGACGTGGATGGACTTGGAGATCATCATCTTGAGTGAAATAACCCAGTCCCCCCAGAAGGAAATACCTGATGTTTTCACTTACCTGCAGAAGTTAGAAATGGAAGACTAATTTTTCTCTACTTTTTTGATTTGGGCATTGTAAATCTTAAATGATTATTGTTAAAAATGAAATAAAACAAAAAGTTTGTTGATCATTGTTCCTAAATCTGAAGGAAATGCAAATTTTTTAAACAGATTTTTTTCTTTGTGGGCCCTGTTGGTTCTAGTCATTCAAGGAAAAACCAAGGAGATAAACTTCCATTTTATATGTTTTGTTAATTAATTATGAACCTCAAATAAATTCAATTTAGTTATCCTAAAAAAGGAAATCACATGCTGTCACTATAAAATACCCATCTTCCCTTTCCAATATATAGGAAGTGAGTAGTAAATGTGGCCACACAACCAACATTGAAGTGAGTATCAATAAAGTTCAAGAGTTAAATTAACATGACAGTTTATCTTAGTACAACAATGATGTGTTGTACATTGAATAATAAAAAATAAACTGACTTCTCAATATGTGAAAAACAAAAACACTTCATAGTAATCACATAGTAAAAAAATTCTATGATGAAAATTCATGGAAATAAATGTGAAGACTAGTTAAGAACCTTTGAAGAAACAATGGCATTACTAAATGATTAGGAAAATGGATTTAAATATATGTATGTAATTTATACAATAAAAGGAGACTAATAATAAAAATAACCCAAAATAGAAATGAAAAATCCATTTCTGTGTAAAGAATCATACATTTAACAGACTTCTGTGAGACTATACCACTGTCCAATAAGAACACAAAATAATACCAGGGTTAATGTGTTAGCAATGGCAGATGAAAAACTGAAAATATTTGTTAAAAGATAATATTGTGACTACTTATTACAATAAGTTTGGAAGGTGGAGAAATATGGGCGAATCCTAGAGACTTAACTTACCATAAAATATTTAAGAACTATACACAGTCATAAATGTGCCAACTTTCCCAGGATGAAATTGAATCATGGGTAAAACCATTCCATAAATAATCACAAAGGATTCCTCAATGATCAAGTGTGCCAAGTACACCAGATACAAAGAAATCTTCTAATACTGCCAGAAGAAGGAAAAGAGCACACTATTAATCACTTTTGGAGGTTATTTTGACAATAGTTGCAAAATGAAATAAATATAATTTGAAAAGTATGACATGAATATCGATTTCCAGATCTAAATGAAAAACAATGTACACAAAATAATTGCAAAAATGAATCCCACACTATGTGAAAAAAATTCAAGCAATTGAGAGACAGAATATCAAAGATGGAGGTAGGTTTAACATTATAAACTTAATCTATATATTTATCCACAGTAGTAATAAAAGGAGGTACATAAATACAAAAGAGGTACATATGTATCAATAGATAACATATGGTAAAATTCAACATATAAATATAATTTTCTATAAAAAATATTCAAAGCTCACAACTCAAGTTTTGTACATCATTACTTTCTGATTCATGAATTCATCTGTTCATTGTCTTGATTTTTTCCTGACAGGTTTTTCAGAAATGCATAAGTGCTGTTTCTTGAGTTCTTGCATAGTGAGCATATCTTCCTGTTAGCAGGAAAGATGATTAGACCAGGTATGGAATGTTTTTTTCCCCTTTAATATCCTTTAACTATTGTTCCATTTTCTTCTAGTACCTGATATTACTTGGAATAGATCTGATTTCTTTGTTTATGAAGATAACTTTCTCTGTCTAGAAGACTATAGGATTTTTTTTAATCCTTAGAATTTTAGAAAAAAAAAAGCTTTTTGTTAAGTTTTCCTGGAACATGATGAGCTGTTTCAAAATGCAAATTTAAAACCTGTATTTCATAAAATTCTTCTATTATGAAAAGAGTTTTTATTCACATTTGTTTAGGCATATCTTCAAAGATAGCAGTTGTTCCCGTGTTAGTTCTCTTGTCTATGGGCCAACTCTTTCATCTTCTTTCTAGTCAACTTTGTTCCATGTCATTGTCCACTAAATTCTATGTGATTAAAAAAAATAATAACTTCCTTTCTATCCAACTTTCTGCAGTTGTTAAGTTCTAACTCCTTGGTGCTTTTAGTATGATTTTCATTGATTTAAGTTCTTTTTATTCATTTCCTCTGCTTTTCTAGATTTCTTTTTTCTTTTCTTTTTCTTTTTTTTAATATTGTGTGGGTCCTGTGCTACTTTTTTCTGGTTTTTATTTTTTAATACTTGAAGGAAGTGAGTGAGATTTGCTCAATAATAAAGTGAGTAATTTTTCCCCTTCCTATTTGCCTGTGTAGTATCTGAATTGTCCATTTAAAATGCAATCTGGATTACTAATGCTGATGATTCATAATCTTTGGTTGGTTGTGCATTGATGAATAAGCAGGGACAGGAGGAAATTTTGCCCTGCATGAGGAACAGTCAGAAGATTATTTTTCTACTTACTACTGACGTTTTTTTCACAAAGTATTGAGAATGACTTGTAATAATATAAAAAATTTTTAAAATCAGGTTGAAATAAAATATTAACATCAGAGGAGAAGTAAAAACTGCAAATATGTCATTGGAGCACCCCACAAAGTTATTAAAACTACCTTATGGCTAAAGTTTTAAGCTTCTGGCAACCAAAACAAGAAGAAATATAATTAGGTGTATGATTTTCACCTGCTGTACATAGGGTCGCTGTGAGTTGGACACAGACTAGATGGCACCTAACAACAACAACAACAACATCAATTTCTTAGGGAAATTTTTTTGTAACAGTTCTAAGAATTTAAAATCAAATGTGGCAGGGTTTTACACATTTTCATTAATAAAAGCAATAGTGACATTCATTAAGTGACATTCATTACGCTACTTTTTACAGCGAAAATCATGGCATCAAAACACAGTTAAGGAAATGTCAATCCCTGTGTTTCTAAGACAGTATGATCCAAGCATACTTGGAAGGTAAAGTGTTTGTTCTGGAGGAATAGTTGGTGCTATGGGTGAGTTACGTTCCCCCAAAAGATATGTTAAAGCCTTAACTCCTACTACCTCTGAATGTGACATTATTTGGAAACTGGATCACTGCAGAGGTAAGTAGTTAAGATGAGGTCATACAGGAATATGAGGATGAGTATTGAAGTTATGCTACCACAAGCCAAGGTATACCAGGGGCTACAAGAAACTGGAATAGAAAAGGACAGATCCTTCTTAAGAAGTTTCAGAGGGAGATTATCCCTACAAGCACCTGATTTCAGACTGTGAAAAAACAAATTTCTGTTGTTCTAGGGCACCCAGATTTTGGTATTTTATGATCACATCCTTATGAAACTAATAAAGATAGATATATTTCATGCAATAGTTTTTCATAAATACTAGTTCTCTTAATCAAGATTTGGAATATGTTGGACAATAGAAAGCTTGATGAGAAACTAAAGTAAGTTTTATATGCTGAGTTGAGAATATAGCCATATGTTTTAAATTAAAAACTTGCCAAATGGGTAAGAGTGACATCCCCGTGAACACTGCAACACTTGAGCATCACACTTAGAATGCTATCTGCCACACCACATGTGGGGAGGGGTCAACTGTATAATTTAAAACAAATCTAGGAGTCGTTTTGACAATATGGGATATGTTTTATCACATTAAAAAAAACCAAGATTGTTGAGGTGTTTTCATCTAGAAAGTTTAAAAAATAGATAATGCCTATACTGTAAGAATTGGAGTGATATTGATAATTAGCCATAAATCATTGAGAAATTACCCCCACTCATTGAATGACTATCATTGGAATATAAGATGCATCCCCTCATGTTCTCTATAGTGAGTGTGTGCATACAGATATTCCGAAAATTGTTTTCCTTCCTTTCTTTATTTCTTTACATCCAGAGATTTTTATTCCCAGGCAAATGGTGTTAAGAAGTGAAAGTTTGTACAGTCTCATGCTCTTATCCAAAGGTCAAACTTTTGGACATTCTCCAAAACACAGCACCAGTGCAGAGACATGGAAAGGAAGAGTAGTTTTCTGAGAGTTAAAAATAATTATAATCTCTCTGAATTACAATCACAAAGTTTTCGGTAGGATTACCAATTGAAGAGAAAGACACTAAGCAGTAGACTCAGAATGATACCAGTTTATTTACAGTAATCAAGCTCTACTGGATGGCACCTAACAGCAACAACAATCAAGCTTGTTCTGTACTGAGCCAAAATCAGACTATTAGTGGCAGGAAGAACCTAGGGGCAAGTTACTTATATCCTAAGATATGTTGTTATTGTTGTTAGGTGCCATCAAGTCGTATCTGACTAATAGCGACCCTTATAGGGTTTTCAATGGCTGACTGTTTTGGGATTGCCTCGGGAGTGGGTTGCCACGTCCTTCTCCCATTCTTGTGTTGCTGGGAATCGAACTCGGGACCTCAGAGACTGCAGAGTGGCGCTCTCCTAACTGAGCTAAATCCCAGCCCCATCCTAAGATATAAATAACCTGAAATAAAAACTATATATAGAGAACTTCTACTCTGAAGCATTTAACATCAGCAATAAATTATCTTCTAAATGCAAGGGTAAATCTAAAACTAAAATGTGTATGAGTAATATGTTAAGATTAATTATAAAGGAAATAAAAATTTGAGGAAGGAGAAAGACTATAAAAATATCTTATCTTAATTAAGTGAAATAAACTAGGCATAGAAATACCAGTACCACAAGATCACACCCTTATGTGGAATCTAAGCAAGTTGAATAGGAATGCAGTGAATTAACATACAGCTGAGCAATGAATAAACCATATAAGCATGCATCAACCTATTGAGTGAAAAAACAATCAGCAAAGGCATATATTAGAATATTATTTATATAAAATTCAAGAAAATTAAGTCAACTATATTGTTTAAAGATACATAGTGATATGTACTATGTAAATAAAAGCAAAGGAATAACAAAGATCAGGGCTTCAAACTCATAAAAAAATGGATTCAGGTCCAGATGTGGGTTCAGTATGTTAAAATTTAGAGGGCTAGGGTTTGGGTTTAAAATTCTAGTCCTATATGTAGATAAACAAATAACATTTTTAATGTTTTTTTTTTAATTTTTAAATGACAAAAGCTACAAAAAAAATTAAGAGCTGAACCCAAAACCAATTTTTGGCTGGATTCAGGTTCAAATTTGGGTTCAGAAGAATTTTATTAAATGCTTGAATGGTAATGGGTTCAGGGTTCAGTTTCAATCTGAAGCCCTCCTATCTACACATACATAGGATTTAAACCCAAACCCAAACCAAGCCAGAAACCTCTAAATTTTAACATATTGAGCCCATACCTGAACCTGAGCCCAATTTTTTATGAGGTTGAAGCCCTGATAAATATACAATGTGGCTGGTGTTGCCCCTAGGTGGAAGGAAGGACATACAGATTGGAGAGCAGAGCATAAAGACCTGCCATGATATTGATATTGGCGATGTTCTGGAATAGTGATTTCACTAGGTTTCATTGTTATGTTTTGTGGCATATATATGTATATCTATATACATATATATGCATATGTATATATAGATACAACATATGTCATTTTTGTAGGCATCAGATGTTTCATATTTTAAGAAGTGGATGAAATCAAAACAAAACAAAAAAGTGATAAGAATGTTGCTTTGTCTTACAGTGCTTAAAGTAATTAACTAAGTTGCCTCAGGCATTATGATCAATGCTAATGCTCAAGCAGGTAATAAAAATGCAATTTTTGCATGGTCTTGGTAACTGGGAGTTCATTACAAGCCCATGTGGCTTAACTGAAAACTGATTCCTGCTCATGGAGTCAAAACTAAGAAGTCAATTAAGATGATCATCCCGGAGATTGTCTCTGAGGCCTGCCAGCCTTTCTTGTACTGACTCCACTACTTGACACAGGCTGACAATAATGAATGACTGCTCTGTCCAGACACTATTATAATCACAGACAATCATTACAACTCTTTGAAACAGATAGTGTTATAATTTACATTTTATAGATGGCCAAATGGAAGTCTGCAGTGGTTAAATGCCTTGCCCAAGATCATACAACTAGAAAATAGCAGACTCTTGATTTGAATACAGCCAATCTGAGCCCAGAGTTTGAGCTCTTATCCACCGCCATATATGACATCTCTCTTCTTGTTCAACTGTGTTGTAAATAAGATATATACTGAGGCACTTGTTTAAAATTCTTTTGGCATAGTGGCTTGAAAGTTGGTCTTCAAATGAGCCCTGAATCCACATTGTCAGCAGACACCTTGAGCATTTGCCATAGTTTGACTTCTGTTCAATTTATCTCTTCTATTAAAAAAGATATTTCAAGACCTGTCCTGAAGCACAATGCTGTCAATAATAGAGTAATATCCATATGCCTACAAGGAAGGTCAGTTAATAAGACTGATATTCAAATTTTTGCACCAATGATAAAGCCCACAAATAACGAAGTGGAAGATTTTTAACATCTCCTGAAATTGATCAAACATGTAATCAGGATGCACTGGTTGGAATGCAAAAGTTGTAAATAAAGAAGAAGTCTCAGTAGCTGGGGAACATGGCATTGGTGAGAGAAGCAATGCTGGAGATTGCATGATAGAATTTTGTCAGACCAACAACTTTTTAATTGTAAATACATTTTTTTCTACCAACATAAATGGTGATTATGCACATGGAACTCACCAAATGGAACATGCAGGAATCAAATTGATTAAATTTGTGAGAAGAGATGGTGGAAACCCTTAATATCAGAAGTCAAAACATTCTAGGTTCTGATTGTGGATAAGACCATCAACTGCTCATTTGCAGGTTGAAACTGAAGAAAATTAGAACAAGTGTTCATGAGCCAAAGTATGACCTTGAATATATTCAACCTGAGTTCAGAGACCACCTCAAGAACAGGTTTGATGCATTAGACAATAATGATCGAAGACCAGAGAAGTTGTGTCATGATATCAAAAACATTCACGAGGAAAGCAAAAGGTTATTAAAAAGACAGAACAAAAAGAAAAGATCAAGTTACCTGTCAGCAGAGACTCTGAAACTTGCCCTTGAAAAATGAGTAGTAGCTGTACCACCCTAACATCTGATCCTGTCACATCTAGGAAGCTAAGCAGGCTGGGGCAGAGTTAGTACTTGGATGGGAGACCCCTTGGGAGCACCAAGTGCTGTAGGCTTGGGAAAAGCCACTCCCAAAAGACAATCAGCCATTGAAAACCCTATAAATAGCAGAGAAACACTGACAATAGTGCCAGGCATGGCACAGTGTCTGGTAGGGTTTCGTCTGTTGTACATAGGGCTGCTATGAGTTGGATGTGACTCAACAGCACATAACAACAACAATAAAATAAAAGGAATACATTATAAAGTTAAAGAATTGAACAGAAGATTCCAAAGGGCAGCTCAAGAAGACAAAAATCAAATATTATAATGTCATATGCAAAGAGCTGGAGATAGAAAACCAAAAGAGAAGAATATATTCTGTTTTTCTCAAGCTCAAAGAGTTGAAGAAAAAATTCAAGCCTTGAGTGGCCATAGTGAAGGATTCTATAGGGAAAATGTTAAATGATGCCAGAAACATCAAAAGAAGATGGAAGGAATACACAGAGTCAATACACCAAAAAGAATTGGTGATGATTAGCCATTTCAAGCAGTAGTGTCTGATCAGGAGCCAATGTTATTAAAATGAGAAGTGAAAGATGTCTTGATGGCATTTACAAAACACAAGGCTGAAGGAATTGATGGTATATCAATTGAAATGTTTCAATAAACAGATGCAGCACTGGTGATGCTCACTTGTCTATGCCAAGAGATTTGGAAAATAGCTACCTGGCCAAATGACTGGAAGAGGTCCATATTTATGCCTATTCCATGGACTGCAAAAAGAACCAACAGATCTGTCCTAGGAGAAGGGCAACCAGAGTGCTCCTTGGAAGCAAGGATGGCTAAACTGTGTCTTATGTGCTTTGGACATGTTGTCAGGAGAGACCAATCCCTGGAGAAGGAGATCATGTTTTGGAGAATGACAGGTCAATGAAAAAAGGAAAACCCTCAACTAAACAGATTGACATAGTGTCTGCAACAGTGGGTTTAAACATAAAAAAAGGTCATGTACCTGGCACAGAATAGGATTCTGTCTTGTTCTGTTATATGTAGGGTTGCTATGAGTCAGATTGGACTCAACAGCATTTAACAACAACAATATTCCCAAGACAATTGAATGTGGAAATTATTAAATAACAGCACATACAAGGAAAATTTTGCTAAATATCATTCAAAAGTGACTGCAGAAAAAAAATAAATAAATAAATTTTAAAAAAAAGTGACTGCAGCAGTACAAAGACAGCAAGCTACTGGAAAATCAAGACAGATTCAGAAGCGGGCATCAAACCACGAACATTTCTGATGTCAGATGGATTTTTGCCAAAAACAGAGAACACCAGAAAGTTGTCTATCTCTGTTTTATTGATGATGCAAAGGCATCTAACTGTGGATGCAGCAAGTTATGGATAACATTGCCAACAATGGGAATATCATAGTACTTAATTTTCTTCATGAGGAATCTGTACATAGACCAGGAGGCAGTCATTTGAATAGAAGAAGGAAACACTGCCTGGTTTAAAGTGAAGAAAGGTGTGCATCAGGGCTATTTCCTTTCATTGTGCCTCTTCAATCTCTAGGCTGAGAAAATAATCCAAGAAGCTCGATTTTCTGAAGAAGATCATGGTTTAAGAATAGAAGAAGGCCTCATTAACAACTTGCAATATGCAGATGACACAACTTCACTTGCTAGAAGTGAAGAGGATTTGAAACGCTAGCTGATAAAGAGCAAAGAACACAACCTTCAGTATGGATTGCATCCCAGCATCAAGAAAACAAAAGTCCTTGCAACTGGATCAGTAAACAATTTCATGATAAATGAAGAAAAGATCAAGGCTGTCCAAGATTTTATTTTACTTGAGTCTATAATTAACACCCATGGAAACAGCATTCAAGAAATTAAAAGGCACATTGTATTGGGAAAAGCTGTTGCAAAAGGTCTCTTTAAATTGCTGAACAGTAAAGATGTCACATTGCAGACAAAGGTGTGCTTGACTCATGCCATAGTATTTTCATTTGCATCATATATTTGTGAGAGGTTGACAATGAATAAGGGAGACTGGAGAAGAATTGATGCTTTTGAATTATGGTGCTGGAGATGAACGTTGAATATACCATGGACTGCCAAAAGAACTAACATCCTAGAAGAAGTGCAACCAGAGTGCTCCTTGGAAGAAAGGATGGCTAGATTGCATCTTACGTATTTTGGACATGTCAGGAGGGACCATTTGCTGGAGAAGGACATCATATTTGGGACAGTGGTGGGTTAGCGAAAAAAAGGAAGAACCTCAACTAGATGGATTGACACAGTGTCTGCAATAGTGGGCTTAACCATAAAAATTATCATGTTCCTGGCACAGAATTGGGGAATGTTTTGTTCTGTTACATGTAGGGTGCTATGAGTCAGACCTGACTCAACGGCACCTAACAACAACATAAATTTTGTCATAGCCCTCCTCTGCTTAAAACTCTTCTGTGTTTTTCCTAAGTTAAGACTCAAGATTGACCTTAATTTAGCAGACAAGACAGTTCTGGACCTTAGTCATCCCTTTAATGCACATCCATGTTGTTGTTAGGTGCCGTCAAGTCGATATCCCACTCGTAGCAACCCTGCATACAGCAGGCGAAACTGTTGCCGGTGCTTCTCTGCTGTTCATAGGGTTTTCAATGGTGGGTTGATTTTTGGGAGTGGGTTGCTGGGTCTGTCTCCCAAGCCTACAGTATCTGGTGTTCCCAAGTGGTCTCCTGTCCAAGTACTAACCAGGCCTGGCCCTGCTTAGCTTCCGAGATCTGACGGGATCAGATGTCATGGGGCTACGGCTGCAGGCATACATCCATATAGATCCCTAAACCCATTCTTAACTACTTTTTTCTTTATTCCCTTTATTGATAAATGCTGGTGGGCTACATAGTAATACAGCATTTGCTTTTTCCAATATGCAACTATTACATCACTTTGGTTACACTTTCATCATTTTACAAAGTTTATGGAAACTTTTGACTAATATATACTAAAACTCATATGCATATATGGGTTATATTCTCCCATTTTTCCCATGTACTCATGATGTTGCATTGCTTTCATTGAGATCATCCTCACCCTTTATCCTTTTCCATTGTTTCTCCTCCCTTTCCACCTTCAACAATCTTCACTTCCTTTTGCCAGTCCCCTTTCCTTCTTTTTGCTCTTTATATTTTCCCTTATTCACAAAGTTTAATTGTGCATTTTTATATATCTTCTTATGGACAGGTTTTTTTCTTCCTTTAAGTAAGATTCAGCTCTCACATATGAACTGAGAACATAAGGTATTCCTCTTTTTTGAGCCTGTGTTCATTTACTTAAGATGATATTCTCCATTTCCATCCATTACTTTCTTTCTTTCTTTCTTTCTTTTTTTTTTTTTTTTTTTTTTTTTTTTTTTTTTTTTTTTTTTTTTTTTTTTTTTTTTTTTTTTTTTTTTTTTTTTTTTTTTTTTTTTTTTTTTTTTTTTTTTTTTTTTTTTTTTTTTTTTTTTTTTTTTTTTTTTTTTTTTTTTTTTTT
>VMDO01014617.1:0-53902 GCA_007922755.1 Pedetes capensis | reverse complement strand
CAGATCTCGGAAGCTAAGCAGGGTCGGGCCTGGTTAGTACCTGGATGGGAGACCGCCTGGGAACACCAGAAGCTGTAGGCTTGGGAGAAGGACCTGGCAACCCCCTCCCAAAACTCAATCTGCCATTGAAAACCCTATGAACAGCAGAGAAGCACTGACAATAGTGTTTCCCCTGTTGTACAGAGGGTCGCTATGAGTCAGATACCGACTTGACAGCACCTAACAACAACAACAAGAGGAAAAAAGAGAAAATGCCATGGGAGAGAGGGTAGGAGAGAGGGGAAGGACAGCCCCTCCTGTGCTACCCTCCCAAGACTCATCCTGTATTATTGTGATACAATTTTCTGGAAAGCAAGGCATGTAAGGATAGGTTCCATGAATGTCTATTCCACTCATTTCTACCCGCGCATAGAAATTAAGTAGATGAATGTGTGAGTGTCAGAAGGAGAGAAAAAAAGGACAGACAGACAGGGATGAAGGGACGAGTCATGGAGGGCAAAGGAGCGGACCACGTCAAGAGAAGATCCTGTGCTGTAACTACCCAGGCTTGCTTTGCTGGGTAGAACACTGCGTGGCAAGTGTGCACAGTGCAGCCTCACTAGGAGGAGCCTGAGCCCCCAGGTGAGGCCCCAGCACCACCGTCACTCCTTCGCAGAGCATGCAGACCTCATCAGGTCTCTCCTACCCAACCCCAGCACATCTTACTGCCCCAGCTTCTCCAAGCCTTAAAAGGACAGGAGATCTTTCCCTCAGCTAGGACACAACATGCCACCAGGAGCCATCAGAGAGCCACCCAATTTACTTCTTTTTCCTTCTTTGCAATGACCCCTTACTCCTTTTCTTCTTACCCTGGTCCTCCCACATTTTATTTACTCTAAATGCTGTGGTGCAAACACTCACTGTGACCTTAGATGGACATCAAATATCTTCTGAGCTGATTCCAGAACACACACACTCCCCTCTAACTGAAAACCTGTTTAATTTTCCATTATTCCAGTTGCTCATTTCCTCTAGTGTACCAGGAAGGTTGAAGAAAACCATGTCAATAAGGATATTTGAGTAAATCATGTTGTTGTTGTTGTTAGGTGCCATCAAGTCAAATCCGACTCATAGCGACCCTATGTACAACAGATTGAAACACTTCCTGATTCTGTGCCAGGCACACAATCTTATTTATGTTTAAGCCCATTGTTGCAGACACTGTGTCAATCCATCTGGTGGCGGGTTTTCCTTTTTTTCGTTGACCTGCCACTCTTCCAAACATGATGTCTTTCTCCAGGGATTGATCTCTCCTGACTGTATGTCTGAAATATGTAAGACTCAGTCTGGCCATTCTTGCTTCTAAGGAGCACTCTGTTACACTTCTTCTAGGACAGATCTGTTGGTTCTTTTGGCAGTCCCTGATATATTCAATAGACGTCTCCAGCACCATAATTCAAAAGCATCAATTCTTTTCCTGTCTCTCTTGATCAATAGAGACTATTAAGAACAAAAGCAAATACATAATGATACTTACTCCTTGATGACAGAGGGATCTGTGTCTCTAAGCCAGTCTACTGGAACCTCTCCTGATGTTGTTCTTAGCTGCTGTCATGTCAGGTTCAGCAGAATGAAACACTTCCTGACTCAGCAGCAGGCATGTTGTTAGGTGCCGTCGAGTCGGTATCCGACTCATAGCGACCCTCTGTACAACAGGGGAAACACTATTGTCAATGCTTCTCTGCTGTTCATAGGGTTTTCAATGGCAGATTGATTTTTGGGAGGGGGTTGCCAGGTCCTTCTCCCAAAGCCTACAGCATCTGGTGTTCCCGGCAGTCTCCTATCCAGGTACTAACCAGGCCTGACCCTGCTTAGCTTCCGAGATCTGATGGGATCGGATGCCACAGGGCTACGGCTGCAGGCTAGCAGTAGGCATATAATTTTTTTTATGTTTAAGTCCATTGCTGCAGCCACTGTGTCAATCCATCTAGTTGAGGGTCTTCCTTTTTTTGATTGACCCTCCACTCTACCAAACATGAGGTCCTTCTCCAGGGATTGGTCCCTCATGACAACATGTCCAAAATATGTGAGACATAGGCTACCCATCTTTGCTTCCAAGGAGCACTGTGGTTGCACTTCTTCTAGGATGGATCTGTTGGTTCTTTTGGCAGTCCATGGTATATTCATTATGCATCTCCAGGGACTATAACTCAAAAGCATCAATTCTAGGGCTGGGCGTGGTGGCGCACGCCTGTAATCCTAGCTGTTTGGGAGGTGGAGGCAGGAGGATCGCAAGTTCGGGACCAGAGGCAGTCTGAGTAATTTAGCGAGACCCTGTATCAAAAAGTAAAAAAAATGGGCTAGGGGTGCAGCTCAGTGGTCCAGCACTTGCAGAGCATGCAGGCGCAAGGCCCTGGGTTCAACTTCCAGTACCACACACACAAAAAAAAGCATCAATTCTTCTCCTGTCTCCCTTGTTTGATGTCCAGCTTTCACAAACATATAATGTGACTGAAAATATAGCATGAGTCAGGTACACCTTCATCTTCAATAGGGTATCTCTACTTTTCAACACTTTAAAGAAGTCTTTTGCAACAGCTTTTCCTAATGTAATCCTTCTTTTGATTTATTCACTGCTGCTTCCAACGGTGTTGATTGTAGAACCAAGTAAAGGAAAGTCTTGGACAACCTCAATCTTTTCTTCCTTTATCCTGTAGTTGCTTACTGACCCAGTTGTAAGGATTTTTGTTTACTTGATGTTGAGGCACAATTCATACTGAAGACTATTCTTTGACCTTCATCAGTAATTGTTTCAAGTCCTCTTCAGTTTCAGCAAGCAAAGTTGTGGTATCTACATAACACAGGTTATTAATGAGTCTTCCTCCAATCCTGATGCCATATTATTCTTCATGAAGTCTAGCTTCTCAGATTATTTGTTTAGCATAGAGATTGAAGAGGTACCGTAAAATGATACATCCCTGACACACACTTTTCTTGACTTTAAACCAGGCAGTGTTTCCTTGTTCTCTTTGAACAACTGCCTCCTGGTCCATGTACAGATTCCTCATGAGTACAGTTAAGTGCTCTGGTATTCCCATTCTTCACAATGTTGTCCATAATTTGTTGTGATACACACAGTCAAATGCCATTGCATAGTCAATAAAACATAGATAGATTTATTTCTGGTATTCTCTGCTTTTGTCCAACATTCACCTGACATCAGCAGTGATGTCTCTGGCTCTACATCCTCTTCTGAATCGGCTTGATTTTCCAGCACATCCCTGTTAATATACTGCTGCAGTTGCTTTTGAATGATCTTTAGCAAAATTTCACTTGCATAAGATATTAATGATATTATTTGATAATTTCCACATTCTGTTGGATCCTCTTTCTTGGGAATAGGTACAAATATGGATCTCTTCCAGCCAGTTGGCCAGGTAGCTGTTTTCCAAATCTTTTGGCATAAACAAGTGAGCACTTCTAGTGCTGCATCTGGTTGTTGAAACATCTCTATTGATATTTCATCAATTCTTGGAACCTTGTATTTCTGAAATTCCTTTAAGGCAGCTTCCACTTCTTCCTTCAGTATCATTGGTTCCTGATCATATGCAACTTCTTGAAATGGTTAGTCATCCACCAATTCTTTTTGGTATAATGATTCAGTGTATTCCTTCCATCTTCTTTTGATGTTTCCTGCATCGTTTAAAATTTTCCCTGTAGAATCCTTCACCATCACCACTTGAGGCTTGAAATTTGTCTTCAATACTTTAAGTTAAAAAAAAAACAGCATGTTCTTCCCTTTTGGTTTTCAATCTTCAGTTCTTTGCACATGTCATTAAAATATTTGATTTTGTCTTCTCAAGCTTCCCTTTGAAGTCTTCTGTTTAGCTCCATTTCCCTTTTAGTGTTTTCTCTTTTTCCTTGACTCATACTAAGTGGATTCCACGTTCCCAATTATTAATGGGTATTAGTTTTTTCTTTTCATTTTGAGTCATGCCACGTCATCAAATGGAGTTCCCTGAGGCTTTACTCCATTCATTTCATACTCCATTCTACTGTCTCTGATTCTTTCTTCATGTTACCGACTCAGACCAACAGAGAGATTTTTGTTGGGCTTAATGTTGCAACACTAGGGACAGCATAGGAAGGTGATTCCCAGATCACTAAACTAGCTGAATAGCCTACTTACATAGCAAGAGAAGGTGTGTTTGCACCAATCATAGGCAGGAAGCAGAGAGAGAGAGAGAGAGAGAGAGAGAGAGAGAGAGAGAGAGAGAGAGAGAGACTGGTAAAGGAGGGCCCTGCTGCCCATATTACCAGAAGACTTCCAATTAGGCCCCACCTCTTAAGTATTCCACCACTTCCCAATGGTGCCAGGGTTGAGGACAAAGCCTCTAACATGTGAGCCTTTAAGATCTAAACTGTAGCAGAGAGAAAATGATTTCAAGGAAATTAAGATAGAAAGTGCCTGCAGCCATACCACTGTGGCGTCTGATCCTATCAGATCTTGGAAGCTAAGCAGGGTCAGGACTGGTTAGTACTTGGGATGGGAGACCACCTGAGAGTACCAGGTGCTATAGGCTTGGGAGAAGGACCTGGCAACCCACTGCCCCCAAAAATCCGCCACTGAAAACCCTATGAATAGCAGAGAAGCACTAATAGTAGTGTTTCGCCTGTTGTATGCAGAGTCGCTATGATTCAGACACAAATTGGATGGCACCTAACAACAAGAAGCCTGCAACCATAGCATTGTGGTGTCCAATCCTGTCAGATCTCAGAAGCTAAGCAGGGCCAGGCCTGACTAGTACTTGGATGGGAGACTGCCTGGGAACACCAGATACTGTAGGCTTGGGAGAAGGACCTGGCAACCCACTCTCAAAAATCAGTCCACCATTGAAAACCCTATGAATAGCAGAGAAGCACTGACAAAGTGTTTTACCTGTTGTACTCAGGGTCGCTATGAGTCGGATACAGACTCAATGGCACCTAACAACAACAAGAAGATAGAAAGCAATGCCAAAATAGCTAAGGATTGGCTGAAATGTAATCTCTGCTTTCTCCCACCTCCCACCCCCTTCCTTTGCAGAAGAAAACATGACATTGGCTGTGAAGCAACAAGAAAATGTGAAGAGCACACTAAATAGGGGAAAAAGATGAAGGTCACCTGGCTTGAAAGGCCATAGAAACCAAGGCGGCAGAGACCCACCAGCACTGACGCCCAAAGAAACTCTTCCTGCAATCAGGCTCTTCCAGCACTGGAATTAGAGGGTCTTCTTGGTGTCCAGGAGAAAAAGGCCCAGGATCTGTTTCAGAGGTCTGGTTCCAGTGTGGACCTCAGCAACCAGCTCCCCAATAATCACAGAATTTCTGACACACAAGACTCCAGGTAGGATGGACCAGGGTTGGTGTCCAGTGGCCACAGTGTGATTTGGGGGTGAGATTGGGAGTCATGAAAGTCAAGTCGTGGAAAGAAGAGAGGTGGAGGATTGTGGGGGGAGGGGTGAGCAGAGTTCTTGTGTTTAATTCATATTATGATGGTAGCTGGGAGAAGATAACCCTCGGATCCAAATATTTGTATACCCTTGGAGAGGAGCAGTGATGCCAGGGAAACAGATGTGTGAGAATTTTATAGGTAAGGACACTAAGGGCGAGCAAGGATTTGTGGAAGTCATACCTGAGTTAGCCGCTCTGTTTCCTCCTTCAGTGTTTTCCTCAATTCTCTGCTTGAATTCCTCTCTGTTGTTAAATCTAATTTGAAGAATGTGCCCTCTCTTTTCCTTTCATCTTCCTTTTCCCACTGTTTTATCTCCTTCTTCCTCTCCCATTTTCTTTCATAATTAAAAAAAAACTCAGCTTTGTTGAAAATACAATTCACATACCATACAATTCAACCATTTTATGTAGGTTAATGGCTTTAATATAATCACTTTTGTGCATCATCTCACAATTTAAAAACACTGTGATCATTTCAAGATGAAACCCCATATTCATTAACAGCCATTTTCCATTTACCCATGATTTCCTCATCCCTTGTTTGGTACCACTGAGTTGGGTCTGACTGATTGTAACCCTATATACAACAGAACGACACACTCCCCAACACTGCCATTCCCAGCACCGTCAGTGCTTCTCTGCTATTCATAGAGTTTTCAATGGCTGATTGTTTTGGGATTGCTTCAGGAGTGGATTGCCATGTCCTCCCATCTTCATTCCTAGACAAGCACTAATCTACTCTCTGTCCCTATGGATTTGCCTATTCTGAATCTTCCTCATGAATGGAAGCATATAATATGTGACTGGCTTTTTTCAATTCTCCTAAAGGTTTTAGGTGTTGCCCATGTCACAGCATGTGTCAATACTTCCTTTTTGAAAAATCCTATTCAAAGGTAAAAGGGGGGGGGGATAAGAATGGTGTCAATTTAAATGGTCTAGAAAATGCATGTAATTGTTCTAACAAGATAAAAACAAAGACCACTACAGGAAAAGTTTCTATCTTAAACAGAACTGGAACCCAAGGACATATAGAAAAATATTATCAAGTAAAAGTTAGAGAAGACTTAGATGGGGAGGAGAGAGGGAGGAAGCATAGGGGAGGGTAAGGGGTAACCTATATGAATAATGTTCATCAAAATGCATATATGGAAATGTCACAATGAAATGCATGTCAGAATGAATCACATTAAGGTGTACATTAAAAATTTCCAATAAAAAATACTTCCTTTTTATTGTCATATCACATTTTGTTTATTCATCAGTTGATGGACATTGTATTGTTTCTATTTTTGGACCATTATGAATAGTGCTGATATGAAAATTCATACACCAGTTTTTGTTAATTTCTTCACTAACTCCAGCAGGATCTAGATACAATTTTACAATATTACATTTTAATCTAATCCATGAACATGGGAAATGTTTCCATTTATTTATGTCTTCTTTTAGCAAAGTTTTGAGATTTTAGAGTTTTACACTTTAAAAAAATTTATTCCTAAGTATCTTTTAGATGCCATTGGAAATATAATTGTTCTCTTAATTTTATTTTCCATTTCTCAATGTAAACCTGTAGAAACACAATTGATTTTTGTTTATTGTTCTGTATCTTATAATCTTGTATTTCACCTATGATTTCTAATAGTTTTTTTAGTGAATCTAAAGTATTTTCTATATATTATATTATGCTATCTGCAAAAAGATAGTTGTAGTTCTTTCTTTTCAACATGATGCTTTTAATTTCATTTTCTTGTCTAATTGCCTGGCTGGAACACCCTACACAAGGTTGAATAGAAGTAGTGAGAGATGATATTCCATCTTATTCCTCATTGTAGGGGAAAAGTCATTTACCATTTCATCATTAAGCAAGATCTTAGTTGTGGGCTTTCATACATGACCTTTATCAAAAATTCCATTATATTCCTACTTTGTTTAGTATTCTCTCTGTGCCGGTCTTTCTCTCTGTGCCTCTCTCTCTCTCTCTCTCTCTCTCTCTCTCTCTCTCTCAAGGGTGTTAGAATTTGATAAGTGCTTTTTATGTGTTCATTAACATGATCATGTTTTCTTTTATCCTCCCTCCCTTCCTTCCTTCCTTCCTTCCTTCCTTCCTTCCTTCCTTCCTTCCTTCACAGTATTGGGGAGTTGAACCCAGGACCTTGTGCATGCTAGGCAAGTGCTCTGCCACTGAGCTGCACCCCCAGCCCATTTTATTTTTTATCTTGAGACAGGATCCAGGATCCAGGATCCCACTAAGTTATGCAGACAGCTTCTGGCCTTGAACTTGTGATCCTCCTGCCTCTGCCTCCCAAGTTGCTGAGATTATAAGTATATGCCACTGTGTCTGGCTTGATCATGGTTTTTGTGTCCATTTTTTATCAATTGATATGGTATTACAATTGATTACAATTGATTACAATTGATATGGTATTACAATTGATCAACATAATTTTAAGATGTCAAACCAACCTCAAATTCTTGGCTTAATTCACTCTTGGTCATGGTATATAATCCTTTATATATGTTGCCGGATTTGGTTTGTTATTCTTTTTAGGGCTTTTGTGTCTCTGTTCATAAGAGATATTACTTTTAATTTTTTCCCTGGTGATATTTTTAATCTCATTTTGGTTTCTGGATAAGACTGTTCTCATAGAATGAACTGGGAAGTGTTTCTTCCTCTTCTGTATTTTGGAAGAGTTTGTGAAAATTCATATTAGTTCTTTTTTAAATGCTTGATAAAATTCACCAGTGAAATTATCTGAACCAGGTCATTTTTTTTAATAATTTAAATTTATTAGTTTAATATTTTTGCTCAGTGTAAATCTATGAAGATTTCTTGTTCTTCTTAAGCCAGTTTTGAGAATTTGTGTCTTTCCAGGAATTTGTTCATTTCATTTAAGTTACTTAATTTGTGGGCAGATGGTTGCTTAAATGTGTTTCCTTATAATCTTCAATTCTGTAAGGAAAATGATAATGTATTACTTTTATTACTATTTTAATGATTGAAGGAGTCTTTATTTTTCTCAGTTAGTTTTACTAAGTGTGCACAAATTTTGTTGACCTTTCAAAGAACCAAGTTTTCATCTGCTTGGTCTACTGTTGTACTTGTTCTCTATTTTATGTATTTCCACTCTTACCCCTTATTTCTTTCTTTCTATTTGCTTTGGATCTAGCTTGCTCTTTTTTATAGCTTATTGAGAAGGATGGTTAGATTACTGATTTGCGAGCTTTCTTTTCTTAATGTAGGTGTTTATAGCCTACATCTCCGCTGTAACCATATCCCATGAGTTTTGGTATATTGTGTTTTTGTTTCAAGTTATATTAAGGTGTTTTCTGTTTCCCCTTGGGATTTTTTCTTTAGCTCATTGGCTATTTAAGAATGTGCTTTTTAACTTCCAAATATTTGTGAATTTTCAATTTTTGTAAAATGTTTTCATCTCTAACATAACTTCATTGTGATCAGAGAATCATGTTTTGTATGAATTCAGTCCTTTTAAACTTACTGAGGCTTATGTTCAGATACAGCATATGGTCTACCCTGGAGAATGTTGTATGTGCTGTTGAGAGAAATGTGTATGCTGTTCTTGGCAAGTGGAGAGTTATACATGAGTTACTTAGGTCTATTTAGTTTATGCCTGCAGCTGTAGCCCTGTGGCATCCAATCCCGTCAGATCTCGGAAGCTAAGCAGGGTCGAGCCTGGTTAGTACCTGGATGGGAGACTGCCTGGGAACACCAGATGCTGTAGGCTTGGGAGAAGGACCTGGAAACCCCCTCCCAAAAATCAACCTGCCATTGAAAACCCTATCAACAGCAGAGAAGCACTGACAATAGTGTTTCCCCTGTTGTACAGAGGATCGCTATGAGTCAGATACCGACTCGACGGCATCTAACAACAACAACAACAACAATTTAGTTTATAGTATTGTTAAAGTCTTCCATTTCTTTCTTTGTCTTCTATTTGGATGAGTAGTCCAAGATTGGAAATGTAATATTGAAGGCCATAACTATTACTGTTGAATTGTACATTTCTCCCTTCAATTCTGTCAGATTCTATTTAATGTATTTTTAACTCTGTTATTATGCATTCCTGCAGACATACCACTGTGGCATCTGATCCTGTCTGGTCTTAGAAGCTAAGCAGGGTCAGGCCTGGTTAGTACTTGGATGGGAGACCACCTGGGAACACCAGGTGCTGTGGGCTTGGGAGATGGACCTCACAACCTACTCCAAAAAACAATCAGCCATTGAAAAACCCTATGAAAAACAGAGAATCACTAATAATACTGGTTTGCCTGTTGTACATAGGGTCGCTATGAGTCAGACACCACTTGATGGACCCAACAACAACATTGTTACACATATATTCTTTTAATTATTACATCTTATTTGTGATTTGTTGGGAGAAGGACTTGGCAACTCACTCCCAAAAATCAATCCGCCATTGAAAATATTGAAATATTGAAGTAAATATTGAAAACCCTATGAATAACAGAGAAGCACTGACAATAGTGTTTTGCCTGTTGTATGTAGGGTTGCTATGAGTCGGACACGGCTAGATGGCACCTAACAACAACAACAACAACAACAATTTGTGAATTGATACTTTTATCATTATATGAGACTTTATTTATTTTGCAGTGTTAAGGACTGAACCCAGGGCATTGTACATGCTAGGTAAGTGCTCTCCCAGAGCTGCATCTCTAGCCTTCACTATTATCACTATAAAATCTCTCCTGTTATTAGTAATATATATTTTTAATGTTCATTTTGTCTGATACTAATGTAGCTACCTCAGCTTATGGTTGTGTCTACATGGTGTATCACTTTCTATTTTTCATTTTCACCTACTTTGTATCTTTCAATCTAAAGTGTATTTCCTATAGAAAGCACATTGTTGAATTTCTAAAAATATAATTTGGCAGTTTTGGCTTTTTTCTTTTTTCTTTTTTTTTTGCGATACTGGGGGTTGAACCCAGGGCCTTGCGCCTGCATGCTTTGCAAGTGCTGGACCACTGAGCTGTGCCCCCAGCCCATTTTTTTGACTTTTTGAGACAGGGTCTCGCTAAGTTACGCAGACTGCCTCTGGTCTCGAACTTGCTATCCTCCTGCCTCCACCTCCTGAGCCCCTGGGATTACAGGCATGTGCCATGGCGCCGGGCGCTAGTTTTGGCTTTTTGATTAGATTAACTTCATTCATGTTTAATATTTTTATAGATGCCATTGATTTTATGTTTGCCATCCTGTTTCTAATGCTTCCTGCCTTTTTCCTCCATTCCTCCTTAACTGCCTATCTTCTCTTGATAAATATTTTCTAATGTAACAATATAATTACTTGAATGATTTTCTTTGCTACTTTTTAGTTATTTTTTTAGTGGTCTCCCTAGCACTTATCACATATGTCTTAAATTAGCAGAATCTATTTAATTTAACTGAAATACAAAGAGGTTCCTCATATATAGCTCTACTCACTTCCTCTTTTATGCTATTATTGTTATACATTTGGAGTATATGTAAGGTACAAACTCTACAACACACTATTGTAATTACATAAATGTCTATTAAATGGGAGAAGGGCCTGGCAATCCACTCCCAAGGCGATCCCAAAACAGTCTGCCATTGAAAACCTTATGAGGGTCAGTATGAGTTGGATACCGACTCGATGGCACCTAACAACAACAACAAATGTCTATTAAAGAAGATGAGAAAAAGGAGAAGGGGTATAAGTTATAGCATTTGTTGTGTTTTCCTTCTTATTTACCATGTCTGATTCTCTACATTTGTCCCTTTGGAGTCAATTTATTGTCTGGAGTCATTTCCTTACTTTGGTACATCTTTGCTCCTAACCACTCCCCTTGTGCTATTGTTGCCAAATATACTACATTACTCTAAGTTATAGACCCAACAATACATTTATGTATACACATTATTTGTTCACCATTGCTTTTTAAATTAGTTAAGAAAGGAAATATACATTTATACTGCCTTTATAATTACATAATTACTATTGCTGGTATTCCTTCCTATCCCTCTCTGTGTATTTTAATTATTGTTGGAGTTACTTACTTTCAGTCTAAGGAATTCAGTATTTCTTGTAAGGTATATCTGCTGGCAATAAATTACCTCAGCATTATCTGCCAAAATTTTTATTTTGCTTTCATATTTGAAAAATAAAAGATGCTAGCTTGACCATTTTTGTTCTCTTGACATTTAAAATATGTCATCCTATTGCCTTCTGGCTTCTACTGCTTTTTATGAAATGTCAACTATTAATCTTATCGGGGTTCTCTTCCATATGGTTCATTATTTTTTGGCTGTTTTCAAGATTTCTATTTTTCCTCCCTCCCTCTCTCCCTTTCTTCCTTTCTTCCATTTTTTGATGGGCGTCTCCCGATATAGCCCAGGCTGGCCTGGAACTTGTCAGCCTCCTGCCCCAGCCTCCTGAGTGCTGGGATTACAGGTGTGTGCCACCACTCCTGGCCTTAAGATTTTTTTTATGCTTGGCTTTCCCATTAGAGTTATGGTATATCAGGGTGTCTATCTCTATTTTCATCCTACTTAGAGTTCATTGAACTTCTTGAATATGTATAACAAGTTTTTAAGTATTTCTTTTGAAGGTTATGAGATCAAGAATTGCAGCCTCTGAGTACTGAGGACTTACAATTGAGTTGAGCAGAGATCAAATGAAGAAGGAATTGTGAGCAATTTATAAATTGCCTTCTTTTTACACTCTTAGCCATCAGAACCAAATAATCTTCATTTAAGACCTGATTCTTAGTCCAAGCAGTGCATGGTAGCAGCCTGACTCTTGGGCTGAGTGGTGATGAATCTGTCCTCTGCATCATGTCACTCAGAAAAATGATTCTATAGCATCCTGATTCTGATTCAGAGGGCAGCAAGTGAGCCTTAGATGGAGAGGTGGGAGGCTACTCTTCCACTAAGGCCCGCTCATGTCAAGATGGACCTTATCTGGGATAGGCTACCTAACTTGGATGCTCTGCCCCTAAGGCATTTAGAGAAATCTTTTTATCTAGTTAGTTTGTGCAAAGATGGTTAAAAAAATTAATCTTTTGTGAAACTGCAATTGATTGGTAGTGACTAGCTAGAGTAGTATGGTGAGAAGACTTTTGAGTCCATATAGCCAAAAATGTGAGTGCCATGATCTACTAGTGATGTCTGAAATGGACAAGGAAGGAGGTAACATGGCCCTGGGGTCACTATTTGCCACCTCTCAGTGGTGAGGGAAATTGTTATGTGCCATCAAGTTGGTGTCCAACTCATAGCAACCCTCTTTACAATAGGTGAAACAGTATTGTCAGTGCTTATCTGCTGCTTTTAGGGTTTTCAATGGCTGATTGTTTTTTGGGAGTGGGTTGCCGGATCCTTCTCCTAAGCCTACAGCACCTGGCTTGCCCAGGCAGTCTCCCATCCACGTACTAACCAGGCCTGACCCTGCTTAGCTCCCGAGTTCTGACGGGATCAGATGCCACAGTGGCATGCCTGCAGGCAAGGAGAGGCAAATAGGGTCCAATAATTTTTCTTCCAAGTCCATTGCATAATTTAGGTTTCTAGGTGTGAGAATGATATACTGGGATCTATTGGTAGTTGAAGCTGTCCTGCCCATATTTAATTTTGGAGCATTCAGGTATAATTCCATGGGAATTAACTCATGAAATTTCTTGTCAGAAAGTATTACTGTGGATAAAAAAATATATGAACAAAATATGAACAATATATATGCACAAAATGTTCATATCTATTTTATTATATATGCCTGCAGCCATAGCCCTGTGGCATCTGATCCCGTCAGATCTTGGAAGCTAAGCAGGGTTGGGCCTGGTTAGTACCTGGATGGGAGACCACTTGGGAACACCAGAAGCTGTAGGCTTGGGAGAAGGACCTGGCAACCCCCACCCAAAACTCAATCTGACATTGAAAACCCTATGAACAGCAGAGAAGCACTGACAATAGTGTTTCCCCTGTTGTACAGAGGGTCACTATGAGTCAGATACCGACTTGACGGCACCTAACAACAACAAAACAACAATTTTATTATATATTATTTATGTGTTTTATATTTATATGTATTGTTCAGAATAACAGCATCTGAACCATGTTGGATACTTATAAACCAAGTAAGGATCTTTTTCCCTGCTGCCTGTAAAAAAATTGTGGTTCAGACATGTAAGAATTTCAGTGCTAAACCATTCTGGAAGTTTTCTGGGTTTAAGAACTATAGGTAGACCACGCCACTGACTTTTGTTGTTGTTGAGATGGGGTCTCACCATGTTGCCATGGCTGGCCCTGCAATTCAGGCTCAAGTGATCCTCCTGCCTCAGCCTCCTGAGTAGATGGAACTACAGGCCTATGCCATTGCAGTGGAGCCCATTGTCTTGTCTTGTCTTGTCTTTTCTTTTCTTTTCTTTTCTTTTCTTTTCTTTTCTTCTTTTTGAGAGTCTGGCTATGTAGCCTGAGTTGGCCTTGAACTTGTGATCTTCCTGCCTTAGCCTCCTGAATGCTAGGATTACAGGTGTGTGCCTAGTGTCTTGTTTTTTTTTTGTTGTTGTTGTTTGTTTGTTTGAGAAAAAAAATCATTTAATGAATGAGAGCTGTCATGCAGAATCTTGAATTTGGTATAGACGTTGTATGCCATGTAGTCTTGTTGTTAGGTGCCGTCAAAGTCAGTGTCTGACTCATAGCGAACCTATGTACAACAAATGAAACACTGTTGTCAGTGCTTCTCTGCTATTCATAGGGTTTTCAATGGCTGATTGTCTTTTGGGAGTGGGTTGCTGGGTCCTCCTTCCACCATGTAGTCTAGCTTCCTGTTAAGTTAGATGCCAAAGTGGTCATAGTCACTAGGTTTCCCCTGCTTTGTAAATACCTGTCTGATACCAGAAAAGTTTCAGCCCTCACAATTCTATACTGTCGCGTTCTCTCTTTACCTATCAGGGATCGAGAAAAGGTTGGCTTGGAGAGTGCTATGTGGAATTGGCCAGTTTATTCAGTTTGTGTAGATACTAATAACAATACACAATGAGATACACCAAAAGGAAAAGCTTCAAAATCTAATCTCTAATAGGGGGGCCAACAAAATGCTGTGGGCAGGACCAGCTACATAATTTTCAGAGCCCAGAGCAACGTGAAAATGTAGGTCCTTTGTTTTAAAATATTTAAGGATTCTTAATGGTCATAGTGTAACACTAAACCATGTGACTGCCTAGGTTGCACTAATGAAGCTGGCGCTGCTATTGCCACAGCTTGCCTTAGGAAATCTCAAAGTAAGAGTATATTTTGCAATTGGTGAAAGCCTATTTGCACATGCACACATCAGTTTATTTGTTTGACTTGACAGTAGTTTTGGACAAAATTGTGCTATGCTTGATGATTACTTTTCCCATTCCAACACCTGGAACTTAATCATCTTATTTATTCTTGAGATTATCCCCTTTTGTTGTGTGGGAGGGGGCAGGAATGTGGGAGAGTAGGGATGGTTATAACTGTGTCACTCTATTGGAAGGATTTGCTATAAATCAGTTCCTGTAGATGTCCTCCAATCAACATGTATTTTCTTTAATATGTGTTGCTGTATTGTACAACATGGCAGCCACTGGTCATGTATGACTATTTAAGTTTAAATTAATTATTGTTGTTGTTAGGTGGCATCGAGTTGGGTCTGACTCATTGTAACATTCATAGGTTTTCAATGGCTGATTGTTTTGGGATTGGTTTGGGAGTGGATTGCCACATCCTTCTCCTGTAGTTTGCGGTGCTGGGGATTGAACCTGGGTCATCAGACAGTACAGAGCATCAGTCTACCAACTGAGCTAAACCTTAGCCCCTTAAATTAACTGCATGAATTAAATTCAAAATTTAGTATTTTGGCTACAGTAGCCACATGAGAAGTGCTCCACAGCCACATGTGGCTAGTGGCATCACAATGTGCAGCATGGATATAGAACGTTGTCAGTGCAGAAAATTATGCTGGGAAGCACTGGTCTACATGCATAATTCCAGGTCAGGAGGTGGGGAAGCAAGGTAGAGGGAGAAAGCATGAGCTTTACAACCACAGGAGCCACATTTCCTGCCTCTCTTGGTATAGGTGGGGAAGAGAAGGTGGAGTGTAGAGAAGAGAATTATTGTGAAAGCGTTTAGTATATAGCCAAGAAAATACTCAAAAGAATACATTTGGGACAGAAAATACAGTGGAGGACAGAAAATCTGATGGCTTCTGGTACAATTTTGTGGATTAGAGGGAGCAGGGTTGTATCAGTCTTCAATTTAACATAATCACCTCTTCTTACCTTCAATTACATACATATATGTTATATTATCATTCTGTACAGACATTAAGAACTGCCATTGAGCTTTAGATAATTTAAAATCCTTCTCTGTCAATGCTCCTTTGCCTCTACTTTAAATATTGATGATCCTCAGGCTTTAGCATGAGACTCTTTCCTGCTTGCAGCCTGGGTGATTTTATTGACTTAGGAACTCATCCACCACTTCCATGGCAATGACTCCCAAATCCACATGTCTCTAATCCAGACTGTTCTGTGGAGGCCCCTGGATTAAATACTTACAGTGCCAAAAAAAAAAAAAAAAAAAAAAAAGCGTGTACACATTTTAAGTATTAAAATTGTAATACCCAATATATAATAAAAGCGAATACAAGTAATATTTGATTTTTCCAATTACAAGAGGTGCTTAAAGTGGTTACCATTGTAATTCAATTCAGTGTTGAAAAGCAATACATGGACAACATTGCTTAAGATGTGTGTACATTTTTTGGAATTCCTGCGTGCCTTGACCTGCTAGGGAACTCCATGGTGTGACTCAGAGGCACCTCATGGTCAATGTGGCTGAATCTGTGCCAATTTCCTTTCTTTTCCTTTTCCCCCCTCATTTGTCAATTTCCTTTTCTTCTCTCATTGCTCCTGGCTCAGCAAAGGGTGCCATTATCCAAGGAACAATCACAACAATGACAACAATAGCCACCAGCTCAGAAAGAATAGCCACTAGCCTTTATTGGTCCTTTTTTAAATTATTATTATAAGCATATTTAAACTCATAATAATAATAATATGAGTTTTATTACTATTCCTACTACTTCAACTTTACAGATAAAGAAATCAAAACACAAAAGATTGCACAGACAGAAAATGATAGAGCTGGTACTTGAAGGAATATCACACCGTTAAATCACTGGCATCACCAGGAGCCTGGTAGAAATTCCATAGCCCAGAGCCTACTGAGACCAGAATCTATATATTAACAGGACTTGCAGGTGATCTGTGTGTACCTTAGAGTTTGAGAAACATTATGACCTAATATCTTTCCTCTAACTCCCCACTTGCCCATTGCAACTAAGTGAAGAGGAAATAAGATTGAAATTGTCTTCCTTCTTCATTCTTTTCTTTCTTCAGAAGAACCTTAGGTGAAGTATTTATACTTTTCCATCTGAATTTGGTGGCCACATGTGGCTAGTCACCTCCTGTATTAATTAGTTTTCCATTACTATAACAAAAGCCCCGAGATAATCAACTTAAGAGGAGAAAAGGTTTATTTTGGCTCATGGTTTTGGAGGTTTCCATCTGTGATTGGTTGGCCCTGTTGCTTTTGAACTTGGTAAGTGCAACATGGCAGAAGTGCAAGATGGAGCAAAACTGCCCACTTCATGGCCAGAAAGCAAAAGACAGGAAGGAGGAGTATCTGTGGTCCCACAAACCCTTATCAGGAGCACCTTAGTGACCTAAAGATTTTCCCCTAGGCCCCATCTCTTAAAGGTTCCACATCTTCAAAAGCAACCACAGGAACTGAGCTTCCAAAACATGGGCCTTTGGGAGTCATTTAAGATCCCAACTATGGCATTTTCCATCTGTTGTGCTAGTAACAGCCTGAATGATCTTGTACAAATGTTAATTTGATCATATCAGTTCTTTGCTTCAGTTCCCTCAGGACTTCTAGGATAAAGTCCACCTTGTTAGCATCCATTGCTTGGTTCCTGCTGGTCTGTGCTGGTCCATCTCTTGTCATTATTACTGAACAGTACAGTTCCTTGGTGTGTGTGTTCTGTGTCCCTATGCCTTCATGCACCTATACTGTGGCCTAAAATTCAGTGAAAACTCTGTGGCCTAAAATTCAGTGAAAACTCAGGGGCACGGTGAAAACTTGGGGACTGCCACTAAGGGCCGACAGATGTCCACAGATTTGGGTGGGGGCTCTGTTAAACAGAGAGCATGTGCTGTGTGCAGTTACAACAACTCTGGCTTTGGCCAGAAAGTGCTTGACTCACTTTGTCAGGCAGACCAAAAATCCGCATTTCAAAAAATATTGGCAACTCCTTTAAATTTTTTTAAAAAAAATGCGTGGCTTGAGGCTTCCTTCCAAAATGGCAGAGTGTTGAGTGCAGCATCTTTTCTCCCTAACAAAACAACCATTTGACTGGGGAAAACTATAAAAGAGAATCATTCAACATTTTCAGAAATTGTCTTTAGGGCACACAGCAAATGGAGAAATGTTCTGTCAAGAATATGTAGTAAATCTCAGTAAGAGCAGTGGAAGTCTGTGGCATAGGAGCCACCATGTGCTCTCCCCACCCACTCCCACTTCAGTCTGACGGAAATTCTATCCAAGTGTCTCTATCCTGGGCAGGGGCCATCAAGAGGAAGGAGGAGTCCAGTCTCCAAAGCTCCCTGTGTAGGGCTATGGTTTCACCTCAGGAAGGGCAGACCAACCACAAGCACATTTCACATCTTTCCCACCCGGTGATGCCAAAACTCTTTCTCATGGAGGTAACAGTGGCAATGTTGACTGCTGTTCTCTACCTTGCCCCTCCTCCCAGGGTGGAATTTCCACCCTAGATGCATCAGTTCTAGAACATGAGATTCTCATTGCCCCTTCTCCAGCTTGCTTGCACAGTGAAAGTTCTGCATTAGAATGGAAAAGCTAGGAAGGTGGGGGGGGGGGGCTACCACCTCCTCCCTTCCACCTCCCCTTCCTTAGTGTACCTGCACAGCAGGCGTCACTCCAGGACAAGTTGGCTGCTATCTTCACCCTCAGCTTCTGTGCAGTGGTGCAGAAGTGCTGTCCAAGAAGAAAGGGTGGCAACCTTCCCAGCCCTGTCTAAGGGAGGCAGTGCTGTTTTCTGAAACAATGCAATTCTTCTACACACACACACACACACACACACACACACACACACACACACACTAAAAGGGGGTTATTGGGTTGGCTTGCATAGCAATTCTTGGTAGAGAACATTTAAGAAGATTCTGAGAGCTGTGTGGTATGAGGTATTGTTACATGCTGTTGAGTCGTGTGTGACTCACAGCCACCCTCATAGGGTTTTCAATGGCTGATTGTTACAGGATTGCCTCAGGAGTGGATGGCCATGTCCTTCTCCCATTTTTGCAGTACTGAGAATTGAACCCTGGACCTCAGAGACTGTAGAGCAGTATTCTACTAACTAAGCTAAATTCCAGCCCATGGCAAGCAGGCAGAAATTTAACAGAGAGAAACTGGGAAAGGGCCAGCCAACAAGAACACTGTTGGGATCACATACTCGCCTAGGTGGTCTAGAAGGTTCTGTGAAAGCACTAGACTGAACCTACCCAGGAACAATCAGAAGAGAATGAGAGAAATACTTTAAAAACCATTCCTCAACCTACACACAGATTCATCAACAAGCAGCTGAAGTACTGCTGGCACAGGGGCCTCAAGCCCAGCCTCTGAACAGTGTCAATAATAAGCTACTCTGACCTAGGGGCAACTCTTAGATGACAGGTTAAACATAAAAGTCATGTGTCATATATTCATGTGTCACTCATTCTTTTCTTTTTTTCCTTTCCTTTCCTTTCCTTTCTTTTCCTCTCTTCTTTTCTCTCTTTTTCCTTCCTTCCTTGCTTCCTACCTTCCTTCCTTCCTTCCATCATCCCTCTGTCCTTTCCTCCCTCCCTTTCTCTCTCTCTTCTTTCTTTCTTTCTCTCTTTCTTTCTTTCTTTCTCTTCCTTCCTTCCTTCCTTTCTTTTCTTTCCTTCCTTCTTTCCTCCGTTTCTTCCTCCCTCCCTCCCTCCATTTCTTCTTTCCCTCCCTTCCTGCCTCCATCCCTCCCTCCATTTCTTCTTTCCCTCCCTTCCTTCCTCCTTCCCTCCCTCCTTTGTTTTGTTTTCTTTTCTTTTCTCTTTCTTTCTGTCCTGCAGAATTGAATCCAGGGCCTTGCACATACTTTGCACGTGCTCTAACACTGAGTTGTACCCCCCCAGCCCCTTTTTTATTTTTTATCTTGAGACATGATCTCACCAAGTTATGAAGGCTACCTCTAGCCTCAAACTCACCATCCTCTTGCCTCAACCTCCTGAGTTGCTGGGATTAAAGATATGTGCTATCATCCCTGGATAGTCACTATTTCTTCAAAATATACTTCTTAAATCTCTATACTCATCCTCCACCTCCACTTCCTCATTTTCCATTTGGGATTACAACTATAATCATGTGCCACTTAATGATGAGGTGCGTTCTGAAGAATGCACTGTCAAGTGATTCTGTTATTGTGCAAACATCAAAGAGTATACTTACATAAACTAAGACAGCTATCATGTTGCTAGGCAATATAATCTTAGGGGATCAGTATTGTATAAGGGGTCTGTCATTGATTGAAATGTTGGTAAGTGGCATATAACTCTATATAAGAGAAATGAAAACACATGCCAATATACCAACTTGTTTAAGAATGTTCATAGCAGCAGCCAGGCACGGTGATGCATGTCTGTAATCCCAGTACTCGGGAGGCAGAGGCAGGAGAAATGACTTGAGTTCAACGCCAGCTAGTCTACATAGCAAGTTCTAAGCCAGCTTGGGCCACACAGAAAGACCCTGTCTCAAAAAACCAAAATAAGCAACCAAGATTCTTCATAGCAGAATTATGCATAATAGTCCCAAAGTGGAAACATCCTAAATGTCTATCAACTGGTAAATGGGTAAACAATAAGTGATATGCCTCTCAAAGGAACATTGTTTGACAACAGAAGAATATGAAGTGCTGACATCTACTATTACATTGATAAACCTTGAGAATACTATGCTCAGTGAAATATAGAGTATATTTCCATATACAAGAAAGGTCAAGAATAGGTCATTATATAGAAGTAGAAATTAGATTACAATTGTTGTTGTTGTTAGGTGCCTTGGAGTCAGTGTCCGACTCATAGCGACCCTTTGTACAACAGGTGAAACACTATTGTCAGTGCTTCTCTGCTGTTTGTAGGGTTTTCAATGGTGGATTGATTTTACTGTACATTTACTCATAGAAAATTCTTCTGTTGTCCAGGCACTGTGGTGCATGCCTATAATCTCAGTGACTCTAGAGGCAGAACCAGGAGGATGTGAGTTTGAGGCCAGAGACTGAAGGGACAAGAGAGGAAAAGTTTGGGAGGGGATTTTACTTTATTTTACTTTATTTTTATTTTATTTTTGAGGGTACTGGGGGTTGAACTCAGGGCCTTGCACATCCTGGTAGTGTTATGGGACTTCTTTTTATGGGATGAAAATATGTTAAAATTAGATAGTGCTAGCAGTTCTTTGACTCTGTGACTATTGCAAAAACCACTGAAGTTTACACTTATAAAAGGTTGAATTTTATTGTTTTTAAATTTCATATCTGTAATCATGTTTAAAAAACAAGAGAGTTGTTTAATTGGTATAAAGTTAGTTATATGAGATGAATAAATTCTAGACCTCTGCTGTACAACATAGTGCCTACAGTTAACAATATAGTTTTATATACTTAAATGTTCATTAAGAGAATAGATCTCATGTTGTGTTCTTGCCTCACATACACACAGCACTGGGATACAAATAAACTTTTAGAGTTGATGGGTTCATTTATTACCTTGATTTGCTAATTGTATCATGGATGTATGTGTATGTTCAAACCCATCAAATTGAATACATTAAATATGTGGACCTTTAAAAATATATCAATGATACCTTAATAAAACTCTTAAAATAAGAGTAAAGGAGCTGGGCATGGGGGCCTATGACTGAAATCCCAGCAATTTGGGAGGCAGAGGTAGGAGGATCATGAGTTCAAGGCCAGAGGCAGCCTGCATAACTCAGCAAGACCTTGTCTCAAAATAAAGAAATGAAAAAGAATCTTAGAGTGTAGCTCAGTGGTGGAGGACTTGCGAAGTATGTATGAAGCCCTGGGTTCTGCCACACAATACAAAAATAAAACAATAAAAAACAAAACAACAACAGCAACAACAACAACAAAACACTAAATGGATGCCTAGCCTATAGTAGTGCTGGGGTATAGTTCAGTTGGTAGAGTGCCACTGTGCACTCTCTGAGGCCCTAGGTTTGATTCCCAGCACTGCAAAAATGGGAGGAGGACCTGGCAGCCTACTACTGAAACAATCAACCATTGAAAACCCCATAAATAGCAGAGAAGCACTGACATAGTGCCAGGCACAGTGTCAAGAAGTGTTTCATTCTGTTGTACACAGGGTTGCTATGAGTAGGACCTGACTCCACAGCACCTAACAACAAGAGCATATGGTAAGCCTTCCATAAATGCAGGCCATGACTTACACATAGGTCAAGGACAATTCTTTGGCCAGTTCGACTCCTCTGCATAGTGGCAAAGTAGAGGGTTGTGTCAGAGGTGACTGAAGGTCTGAGAACATGGAGAAAGGGTACTGGAAATGACAGAAAGAGGGCTCCTGGCAAGGAAGCTTATTTGAGGATGGGAGAAGGGAATGGGAATTCCCTTTGGGATATGCTAGATACATCTACTGAAGATTAATGAAAAGGAAGTGGATTTTATCTGTGTTGTAGAAGTATTTTATTTTATTTTATTTTTATTTTTTGTGGTACTTGGGGTTTGAACCTAGGACCTTGCACATACTTTGCAAGTGCTCTACCACTAGGCTGTACCCCTAGCCCATTTTGAATTTTCTTATTTTGAGACAAGGTCCTGCTAATTTACATAGGCTACCTCTGGCCTCAAAATCTCTATTCTTCTGCCTCCATCTCCTGAGTCATTGGGATTACATGTGTGTGCTACCACGCTGGGCTACAGGCATTATTTTTGAGATGGTGAATCAGTGTATGGCTTATTGAGTTTTTGAGTTGGAAGTGTCTTGGTAAATTATCTGGGATTTATTAATTGAGGAAACAGACACTCCCAGATGAGGGGTGGTACAAAACTAAGTTTTGACCAAATCAGTGTAGAGATCCAAGTTCTATGGTAACTCCTGGCGATTACTTCCTAAAAGTCTAGCTGGGGGTAAGGAAGCCACTCTGACTCTCCCCAGCTCACTCCCAGTAGAAGAAAACAGCTTTGGACCCACTGGCTCTTTTTCACACCATCAATAACTGACTCAATCACTCTTGAGTACAGCTGAGAACATGCTAAAGTGGAGCATTTTTAGTGCATCATCATGTGGACATTGATTCCAGGGGTCCTGATCAATCCAGGTCTCACAATTACACTCCTCTTTTGAGAGAGGAGCCAGCAAGAATCTCATTCCTTGGTTGGGGAGGGGGGGGGGAGCAGAGGGAGGGTTTAATAAACCCAACCAGATACGTGCATGGTTCTGAGACAGTGTGACATGGTGGTTAAGGATAGCCTTGGCATGCCACTTACTAGATATGTGACTTGGGAAAGTTTCTTACCCTCTGTGTGCCTCAGATTCTTTATCTGTAAAGTGGGGGTACTTTAGTGCCTTTCATAGGATTGTTTGTGAATTAAGTGAAATAATATCATCAGTGAATAATTCAGGTCCATTTGGTCGGGTATGGTGCATACCACTTAGTAATTTGCATGCCAATCTGCTTTCATACAAGTAGAAAGAAGGCAACTGGAGCCAGGTGAGGTGGCTCACACCTGTAATCTCAGCACCTCAGGAGATGGAGGCAGGAGGATCACAGTTTTGAGGCCAGAGGCAGCCTGCCTAACTTAGTGAGACCCTGTCTCAAAAGAAATAAAAAGCAAGCTGAGAGTGCAGCTCAGTGGAAAGCACATGCAAAGTATGTGCAAGGACCTGCATTCAACCCCCAAGTACTGGGGGAAAAAAAGCAGCAGGTAGGCTGAGCCAATGAACAAAGGCACAGACAGGACTTATATAAAGAGAAAAGAGAGAGGAAAGAAAAAACTTAGAAACAGTCTGGGAAGAGTGAATTTTCTTTGGAGAATTTTTAGAGTATATTCTTTAGCTGGCAAAATGATTCATCTGCACATTGGTCCCAGTTAATTCTTGAGAAGACCAACTAGAAATATCTAAAGTAGTTGTTTCTGGATTCTCCAGAAAGTGTTGAAAGTTTAGCTGTGGAGAAGATGTTCCCAGGCTGTGTGTGCAAAGTTGTTCATCAGCATCTCCATCTCAGTTAGGCCAGGTCTTTTACTTCTCCTCGTAAGAATTTCTCAACATATAAAATGCACTCCTTTGTTGTTTTGTGTCTGTTAGTACAGGGACTCAAACCCAGGGTCTTTTGCTAGGTAAGTGTGCTACCACTGAGCTACCTCCCCGCCCCCATTTATAAAATGCCCTTTTAACAGTGGCAGCATATACTAAGCATGATTGTCATTCTAGGATAGTTTAACTGTAAGGGACAAGAAATGAGGAATGATAATATTAAACTTCAAGGTAGAAGGAAGGGGAAGGTCTGGGGGAAATACTACCTATTTCCTCAATTAAGGCCTTAGAATTGCTCATCCTACACTGGAGGAAGTCCAGTCACTATTATAGGACAGTATGAAATTTCTGTACCACATTGGTCATTGTGTTCAGTGTTTCCATGAGCATGTGTTTGGTTGGCAGAACTAAAGATGAGATTGGATCAGAAAATTAAGCTTTACAACCAGAACTATCCAGGACTATTGAAAACAATACTGCATACCAAGAGAAAGAGTCTCACTCAACACACAACACTAGCTGATGTGGTCGCCATCTTGGATGCTCATATTGAAGTGACTGTTGGGTGGTAAGTCTCCCAGAGGCTTCTTCTGGGAAAGGACAGAACTGAAGTATTGCACATGGACTGAACCCAGATAGGATAGTATGGAAACAAGGAAAGTCAACACTAGATCTTAGACAAAGGGAAGCTGTAAAGAAAGGAGGGTTTTACTCAGAAATTTTGGTTGGCTAAGAGAAATAGGGGCCTGCAGCTGTAGCCCTGTGGCATCCGATCCCGTCAGATCTCGGAAGCTAAGCAGGGTTGGGCCTGGTTAGTACCTGGATGGGAGACTTCCTGAGAACACCAGAAGCTGTAGGCTTGGGAAAAGGACCTGGCAACCCCCTCCCAAAACTCAATCTGCCATTGAAAACCCTATGAACAGCAGAGAAGCACTGACAATAGTGTTTCACCTGTTGCATACAAGGTCGCTATGAGTCGGATACCGACTTGACGGCACCTAACAACAACAACAAGAGAAATAGGCCTGCCATGGTGGCGCATGCCAGTAATCAATTTGCTGAAGATGATGAGGCAGGAGGATCATGAGTTTGAGGCCAACCTGGCCTGCACCTTGCCTGCAGCTGTACCACTGTGGTGACCAATCTCATCAGATCTCAGAAGCCTGATTAGTTCGTGGATGGGAGACCACCTGGGAACACCAGATGCTGTAGGTTTGGGAGAAGGACCGGGAAACCCACTCCCCCAAAATAATCAGCCATTGAAAACTCTATGAGTAGTAGAGAACCACTGATGATACTGTTTCACCTGTTGTACATAGGGTCGCTATGAGTCAGACACTGACTTGACGGCACCTAACAACAACAACAACAACAACAACAACAACAACAACAACAAAAACAAGAGAAGTAATGTAAGCCCAGAATTGTTGCTCATGCCTGTAATCTCAGCACTTGAGAGGTGAAGGCAGGAGAATTGCAAGGTTGAGGCCAGTGTCAACTTGAAGTAAGTCTGCCTCAATGCAGGGGAATGATTAGCACATGGGAAGGCAGGATTGAAGTGTGTGTGGTTTATCTTTGGTAGTAGTAATGGAGGTTAGGAGGAGGAGTGGAGGGGTTGGGGTGGAAGCTAAGAGATAAGAAAAAAAATCAAAACATAAAAACAAGTTGACCCCAGATAAGAAATCACAAACATTTGGGGCTACTTAGAGTTTTCAAACAAAAACCAAGTGAAGTTTTTAATGTTTTAAGGAGCACCTGGGCCTTTCAGGCATTATTAGGCTATTAGGAAAGATGAAGCAGATGTAATTCCTGTATCATCTGAGAAGGGTTGCGACAGTACCGTGGGTGAGGGTGAGCTACATGCATGCAGTCCAGCCTGAGAAATTAAGGAAGGACGTCAGGATGAGAGGAGTTTGGGTAAAGTTCTGGTGACCAAACCATCATGGGCTTCCCTCACCTCCACCCTGTCCAGTTCCTTATAGAGTAATCCAGTGACTCTCAACATGTGCTCTGTGGGAGCCCTTCCACTGTGGGCATCCTGGCTGCTGCTGGGTTCTTCTTGGGAAAGATGGGGGCTCTGGATAGCGGGATGCTGGTCTCCAGAGGAGAGAATGTGGAACTTGGTCCAAGGATGCATAGATCTCCCTCCTCTTTGTGGGACAAAGCAGAAGGGGAGATAGGAAAATGGTGAGATCCTTGGGTCTTAGAACAGGGCTGAATGATGTTGGCTCTAGAGATGGACAGATTCTCCTGTCTGTAGGCTGAGGAGCTGTAGGCAGTGAGACTTGTGAAGTGGAGCTTTCTGATAGTGGCCTGTAGAATCTGCCAGGCCCAGGTGGAAAGGGGTGGATTTGAGGCCACAGAGATGATGTCCCTCTTTCCTCTGAGGACTAGAGGCATCTTCCAAGCATCTCCTGGAGTAAACCAACTTTGGAAAACACAGGTCTTTCTGAGTCTTAAGACTGAGAAAACTGGAATGGGTAGAGAGACTGGGGAAGGCAGATGTGTGGGCAGTTGGGCTGTCTTTGCATGGACAAGTAGAGCAGAGGACAAGATGACGTGCATCTCTGCTAGGATGCAGTAGGAGAAACATCCAGGGGTGAGCACAGAATTGAAATCTTCAACCCGGGATGAGCTTTCCGGCCTCGGTGCATCCAGAACAAGCCTGGCCGCACACTTCAGCAGTGCTGCCTGTTGCCTGCCCTTGACAGCTTCCCATGCTTGTTTAGGTCAAATGCACAACCTTTTTGTGCTCTGTAAGGGTATTCAGGGTGCACATAAAGACGACTAGAGAAATTCCAAGTGCAAGTTCATATTATGTCAATGTGTCAGCTGTTGCCAAAAAGTGCTGTATAACAAACCATCCCAAACCTGGTGACTTAAGGCAACAGTAATTAATTCTCACAGACCTTCAGGGCCAGCCAAGCTTGAATGGAGTAGCTCTGTACCACATGTGATCATGCTGGGTCTCAGCCTGATGGCACAGGAGTTACCCAAGGAAATTAGAGGACAAATGGAACCCTGTGAGTTCTCTTCAAGTCTAGGCTTGGAAGTGGCACACTATTTCAAATAAGTCACAGGGACAAGCTTAAAGGGGAATAAATAATTGAAGCCAATAAATTTAGTGCATTACAGTCAACCTAGGATGAGTTTCATGTATAAAATATTCCTTCTACAGTATTCCTTTTACTTCTTCTGCATCATCTACAGGCCCTCATTAGAAGGCTTTGCCCTTTGGGTTTTTGATCTTGTTAGTTCATTATTCTTTGATCTTACAACATAAAGTTGAACTCTTAAAAGAGGCAACACAAGGTAATGGCAATTGCACAGGAAGTGGAGACAGACAGACAAGCCCAAATCTTACTCTGTCACTTGAAAATTTCCATGATCTTGGGTAACCTACACTCTCTTGAGGCCTGACCTGCTACATCTAGCACTAAGCTCCTGGATTACACTCAATAAATGGTGAGTGATTAAAAATAACAATAAAAATGTCAGTATGGCCTTGTAAAAAAATTCTGGATCAGGGTTCACTGTGGCCTGATCTTGTATAAAATGCTTTTTCTTCCTCCCAGTGCCTGAGACTAGGTAACCTCTGGCCCATTGTGGTGTCTGGAGGAACAAGATAATTTCCTGCATAGGATTTATTCAGTTCCACTCTTTTCAATTTCTTTCACATTGAAACTGATATGACCTGACAGACATAAACTGCCCAATTAGGACCCACTCAGGATTCCACATTTATGTTAGCAAAGGAACTTTGAGCCTTGTCTGGGTTATCCCTTAACCCACACCCACTCTTTGGCAGAGAAAGCTAATTCTTTTGTGCATGGAGGTCTTGATCCATTTTCCCATTTGTGAAACAAAGAGAAGCATTATTGTCTAATACACCTTCTAATGATTTTGAAATGATTTTTTAAAGATATTAATGAGAATGCTCATTTAATCTCTGTGACAGGGACCAAAATAACTGAGGCTTAAACAACATAGAAACAGATTTCTGTTTCTCATCCCTGTTTGGGCATAGCCACTCAGGATTGCTGGAGCAGCACTTGGGCAATGGGGACCAAGGCTCTTCTATCTTGTGGTCTTGCTACATTCAACACCATAGCTGTGCTCTGCCTAGTAGGAAGAGAAAAATAATAAAGAGAGTTCATGCTCTTTCTTCTTCAGGGCTGTGCCTGAAAGTTGTGTGTATGGTTTCCTCTCACATTCCATTGGGTGCTACTTTGTCACATGGCCTGTGTGCAAAGGAGTCTGGTAAATGAAGACATCAGCCAGCTGGTCACATGCCCATCTATTCCTTCCATAACCAGAGATGTGTAGCACAGAATAGGTACTAGAGGTATAATTAGTCTCTACCTCAAACTACGTACCACCCTGGCACCCAATCTCTTTGGATCTTGGAAGCCTAGCAGGATTGGGCCTGGTTAGTACTTGGATGGGAGACTGCCTGGGAATACCAGGTGCTGTAGGCTTGAGAGAAGGACCTGGCAGCCCACTCCTGAAACAATCAGCCATCGAAAACCCTATGAATAGCAGGGAAGCACAGATAGTAGTGCTGGGCATGATACAGTGTTAGGTAGTGGAGTTGCACCTAACTGGATGGCACCTAACAATAACAAAACTCAAATAATATAAATGAAAAGTAATTACTATGAGCATAATACTTAACAAAGTCCTGAGGATGGAGGTAGTTATATTGTGGCTGGGTGTTTCCTGCCTACTAAAGCTGCGGATAAATTTGGCTGGAGCCCAGATTCCCCAGCTTTGGTTCAAAAGCCCTCATTATTTGTGAGTGTGAGGTGCTTTGCCCTCCTTTTCTGCATCTAGGTTGGCTGTCTCTGTTTCCATGTTCCCATCCTACACATAGAAATCCACCACTTCAGCTTCTATGAGAAATTCTATTTCTTTAAACATTTCATGACTTTTTAAGCAGACTTTGCTGAAAGTATAGGGATTGCTGAGGAAAAGGTTATCCTTTTCCTTTTCTTTGAAAAAATAGTTCCAGGTTTGTTGGTTTGTATGTGCAACTATTTGCTGTTTTTGTCTGTTCATTATTGGTTTGTTTCTTCGGTTTTATTTTTATTTTTCAAGTAGATTTTTTTGTCTTTATTAGTTTTACTTTTCTAATTGACACATAATGATTGTATGTATTTATGTGGCATAATATGATGTTTTGATTCATATATACAATGAGTAATGATCAAATTAGGGTAATTAGCTTTTACATCAACTATGATAAAATGAAAATAATAAAACAATTTTGAATGAGAACATTGAAGAATACTAAAAATCCTCTCTTTGAGCCAGGCATGATGGTGCATGATTATAATCCCAGCACTCAGAAAGCTGAGGCAGGAGAATTGTGAGTTCAAGGGCCACCTGGGCTGTGTAGTGAGACCCTATCTCAAAAATAAACAAATAAATAAATTCTGAGCTAAATACAGTGGCACATGCCTGTAATCTCAGTGACTTGGGAGGGTGAGGCAGAAGGATCACAAGTTTGAGGCCAGAGGTGGCCTGTGTAACCTAGAGAAACTCTGTCTCAAAATAAAAAATAAAAATTGGGCTGGGAGTGCTGCTCAGTGGTAGAGCAACTTTCAAAGTATGTGTAAGGTCCTGGATTCAGCCCCCAAGTACTACAAAAATAAATAAATAAATAAATACACAAACCAAACCAAACAATAACAATAACAAAACCCCCCAAACCCTCTCTTCTAGCTATTTTGAGATGTATAATGCATATTACTTATGTTTGCCTTGCTGTACACTTGAACATCAGAACTTATTTCTGCAAACTGTAATATGTCATCCATTGACCAGTGTCTTCCCATTTCCACTGTACTCAGCCTCTGGTAACATTTATTCTATTCTCAACTTCTATGAGATCAACTTTTTTAGATTCCCCATATGAAAGAGGTCATGCAGTGTTCTGTACCTGACTTGTTTCAATTAAAATAATGTCCTTCAGGTCCATCCACATTGCCATAAATGACAAGATTTCATCCTTGGTTATGGCTGGAGAACATTCCATTGTGTATTTATACCATATTTTCATTATCTATTCATTCACTGATGGAAACTTTGACTGATTACAAATCTTGGCATTGTGAATAGTGCTGCAGTAGCCATGGGAGTGCAGATATTTCTTTGATATCATAATTTGATTTCTTTTGAATATATAACCATAGTGGGATTGTTGGATCACATAGTGGTTCTATTTTTAATTTTTTGAGGACACTTCATTCTGTTTTCCATAATAGCTCTACTGATTTATAGTTCTACCAACTGTATATGGTTCCCTTTTCTTTTGATTCTTGCCAGAATTTGTTAGTTTTTTTGTTTTGTTTTGTTTTGTTTTGTTTGATAATTGGTATACTAATTGGGGAGAGGTGATCCCTCATTTGTGGTTTTGATTTGCATATCTCTAATGGTTTCTTCGGGCTGGGATTTAGCTCAGTTGGTAGAGTGCTGCGCTGTAGTCTCTGAGGTCCTGAGTTCCATTCCCAGCACCGAAAAAATGGGAGAAGGGCCTGGCAGCCCACTCCCAAGGCAATCCCGAAACAGTCAGCCATTGAAAACCCTATGAGGGTCACTATGAGTCGGATATCGACTCAATGGCACCTAACAACAACACAATGGTTTCTTCTAAGCACTCGTTAGGACCTGTCTCTCTAATAACAGATCTTGAAGAGCATCAGCATTGCGTGGAGTGCTTTTTTCTGACATCTAGTGTTCATGGCAGTGATGGTGCTCATGGGTGTGTCTAAGTGGAGATGATGGGTAGGAAAGGGAAGTGAGGATTTGTTGAAGCACCTGTCCTCCAGTTACTGTGCCACAGCTTAACATGTGGACTGGATGAATTCAGAATCCAGCTGTTATCATACACTAGCTGATAACTGTGGGCAAGTTACTTAAGTGAGGATAACAATAACACCTGCATGTTGTTGTTGTTAGGTGCCACGGAGTTGGGTCTGACTCATAGGGATGCTATGTACAACAGAACAAAACATTCCCCAGTACTGCACCATGTCCAGCACTACATCAGTGCTTCTCTGCTATTAGGGTTTTCAATGGCTGGTTGTTTCAGGAGTGGGCTGCCAGGTCCTTCTCCCATTTTTGTGATGCTGGGGATTGAACCCAGGGCCTGAGAGCATGCAGAGCAGCACTCTACCAACTGAGCTAAACCCCAGCCATCCCCTGCATGGTGATGGTTGAATTCATGAAAAGTATTAGGACAGTGTGTGACACAAAGTTATCCATTGTTATAAGCAGAAGCTTCATGGTTGTGTGTGTTGTGGGGGGTGGAGGGGAGAAAGAGAGAGAAAGAGCGAGCGAGCGAGAGAGAGAGAGAGAGAGAGAGAGAGAGAGAGAGAGAGAGGGCAAAGGAAAATAGAGTAAAATTTAAAAACAGTTAAGTATAATTGATGATATTATAGCATAAATGGGAATTCTGACTTTTAGATTTAAGATTTCATTTGAAAACAGTTAATTTTTCTCCCCAAATTTCTATGGATTGAAGTAAAGTTGTATTTGGATTTTTAAATGCTTGTCTGAAGAAAAACACCAAATTGGCTGTAAACTCCACATGATTCTGTGGACTAATGAGGAGAGAAGGAGTAGGATAATGGGAGCAAAGATGTACTCCAGGATAATCTCAGAGGCTGCTGGGTAGCTGAGAACTTGCTATATCATTAAATACTCTTGGTAGCTCCCAAGAGGTGTGTCCTTTTTGCAGATGAGTAAGTTGAGGCTCAGTGAGGGTAGGTGTCTCATCCCTACTGGCCAGGTGGGAAAGAGTCAGGATTTGAACACAGGTCAGCCAGACTCCAAAGCCTGGCTTTTTTCAGTCCACTAATCTGAGTTGTAGGGTGTTGAGGAATGGGAATCTGGGCCAAGAGATAGAAGAGTGGAAAAAGAGATAGACAATTTTTCAAAGTAACATAATGTATCTGACTCTTCCTGTGGGCACTATTTTGATATGTTAACCAACCAGCAGGGCTGAAAGGAGCCACCCCCATCTCCATGCCTCCCTTTGGTGTGAGGGCAGTAGGTTGCTATGAACTGCTCTAGTGGGCTAATTGGCTCCCAAAAACTGCAGTTCACTAGGCCACCATATTGAAGAGAAGACATGGGGGATGTGATATCAACCCAATGATTCGGGACCTCTATTATCATTGGGTTAGAAATCATATTTTTGAAGCCAGATTTTAGAATATGTTTGGCAAGTATGTTTGCACCCATCAGGTAGGTAAGAAAGAATATTTACATTGGGTCATAAGTAATTTCTGCTCTGGCGCCTGAGGTTGGTGCAATGTGTTATTCTCTTCCTGACCTCTAGCTCTGGGCTCAAGCATGTTGACCTGCGTTTGTCCCAAAGAGAGCAGCTACCTCATTGGCAAATTCCCCTTCCATCACAGTGGACCCTAAAGTTGTGTCCAGGAAGCCAGGTGGTCAGGATGGGGGGAGAATGTGGAACAGATCTAGAAGGAAAAGCCTATAAACTAGATGGGGAAGTGGCCATATTTAATACTCGGAGATCTAAGTCTGGAGAATGTGACAATGTGCATAGATGCCTGAGGCATCTTTAGAACTCGAAGTCATCAAAAGCCTTCCTTTAACAACCCAAGTTGCCAATAGTCTCCTACAGTTGGCTCACTGTTTGAAGAGACGAGTAAGAATTTATTCTGGTGCCCTAGTATACCAAAGCAGCTGGGATTTAGCTCAGTTGGTAGAGCACAGCTCTGCAGTCTCTGATGTCCTGAGTTTGATTCCCAGAACTGCAAAAATGGGAGAAGGACATGGCAATCTACTCCCAAAGCAATCCCCCAAAAACATCCATTGAAAACCCTATAAATCCCCCAAAACAGCCATTGAAAATCCTATAAACTTGCTATGAAAAGTCATAGCGAGTAGTGTCAGACTTGCTATGAGTCTGACACAACTCTATAGCACCTAACAACAACAACAACAACAACAACAACAACAACAAAACAACAATAGTATACCAAGGTTTGTTAGGAAAATAAGTACCTTCCAGGACATCCTCCTTTTTTTTTTTTTTTTTTTTTAATCTCTACGGAGTCATATCGTGACTGTGCCAAGTTATAAAGGGAACTGTCCCTAAATTGATGAGCTTCTATACAGCACAATCTGAAATGAACCACAAATGAACATTCTGGGAAGACATCAGACAGTGGTTTTGACATTTCCCTCTTGATTTTGCCTTTTTAGATTTTTTTCACTTTGATTCCCCACAGATATCACTTCTACAAAGTCTCTTTTAACCTCCAAGTCTTGGTGCCAGAATTTTGGTTTTTTGAAAGCTTTTTCTGGCCATCTTAAGGAGAAGTCTGTGATGGGAAATAAGCCTCAGCTCCCCACCCCATGCCTTGCAAATGTCTTTGAAACCAGAAGAGGTTCCTAGGGTTCAAGGCTTCTCCACTTTCCCTGGAACTATAAAATATCAAGGTCACTTCCAGGCTACCTGGAAAATACTCCCTTCCTTCATGTGTGGTCCATACCCAGTGGTAGAACCAAGAATATTCTGTGGACCAAGGCAAAGAACCAGTTGGTGTATTGTTTTCAGAACTCTGGAATGAATTATGGGGACATTTCTTCCAGAATGGCCCTCTGGAAGAAACTGAAATGTAAACTTTTGACTGGTACCTAAAAAATGTTTATCTACTTCTGGATCCAACCCATAACATTGTGGGCTACAGATGAATGTGTATTATGAAATCACATTTTGCATTTCAACTGTTTGGTTGCAAAAGAGAAGGAAAACCAGATCACATTGTTGCAGCAAGGGAGACTGAAAGATCTTCCAAGAGACAAAGAACTTGTGTAAAACAAATATTTATTGCTATAGTAAGATTAGCCCAAGGAAATGGGTCCTCTCAGGACTGACCCCAAACTTTAGTTCTCCTGGGGTTGTATAGTTTACAGCAGGGTGGGGGTCGTCAGCTGAAACCACATGTGCACAGCCTAAGTGACCATCTGCAGCGGGATTAGGCAAAATTTTAACTGAACTAAGATAGTTGTCATGGAACTAGGTAGATAAGGGGTAAGGAGACAGGAGGTAATTCACAGGGTGGAAGTTGCCATGGAAATAGGCAGATAGGGAGCAAGGAGAGGGGATGTGACTCATAGGGTGGAATGCAGGATAAGTTTTACATACACAGTAAGATAAATTTAACAAGTCTGTAACAAAAAATATTAAGTTTCAGTAGTTACATTTTAAGCAAACATTATGACATTTTAACTTTTGATTTAAATTTTCCACAACAACATGACCGTGCAGCTAAGGGTCTTCCTAAAACCCATTCTGCCAGATCCCTTTCCACCTCCACCCCTTCCTGGGCTCTTGGCCCTTGAGAGATTTCTTCCTCTCTCTTGTTCCCCAATTTCAGTTTCATTTCTAGTCTCCTTGCAAACTGCAGCCCTTGCCTGATATTCTTGCTTTGATTCTTCAGCTATCTAGAATGTTTGGACTTGAATTGGGAAGCAGGTATCAAAGCAGTGCCTTACTTAAGTGTTTGTTTCCCAGTGCTTAGCAAATGGCTGCCATTTAATAGAGTCCCTGCTCTTTTTGGCTGGTACTTTCTTGTACCCTTGGTGTACCCAGAAAATACAGTGCCTGGGGAACCCTGGGGGTCCTTTTTCCCTACCTCTTCCTGACAGTGTTGTACGTTTTCCCCCTTCAGATGAATGACTCATTGGATAAAAACATTCATCTGGACCATGGGCCTGTTCCAGGAGATACTTCCATCATGCATCACTGTCATGAGTTCAGTCTACAGGTATCTTCCACAGTCTTCTCTGCCTGACAGGGTGAGTTTCCCATGGCTCAGCACTGGTAACCTCTGCTATATTTAGACTCAGTGTTAGATGATGAAGAGGCAGGAGCTGAGAATCCTGGGTAATGATAAGTACCCTTTTAAGTACTTCCTGTTCATTGAACAGTCATAGCATGATAGTTCCATTTTAGGGGCATGGAGGACAGGTAGAAAGTCTGTAATCTGTGTCCTTTGCTCTTTAGGTAATAAATACTTTCATTGACAGTCACCTCCAATCCTTTTCCCCTTTCCCACAGTCCCTTTACCCTCCTTGCTTTAGTGTGCTCCAGAAAATAGACAGGTGGAGCTTTACCTGCAGGCTTTACCTGCAGAGAAGGAAGCAGAGGGCTAGAGAAGTCCCACCATGTATGGAAGGGATCTGGCACCAAGTGCAGGGTGCAGCCAGGGGACTTTTTAATCTTTTTGGTAATATTCACATCTGTCATTTTCTTTGCATATTCCTCTCCTTGGAACCTTTTGAGGTATGCCTGATAGACATAATTTCCACTTAGCAGGTGAAATAATTGAGGCACAAACACAATCTACTTGTCCAAGCTCATTAAAAAGGAATGCCAGGTTGGGAATGTGAAGGCAGGTTTCTTGACCATAAGCCCATAGCCAGGGCTCACAGTGACATCCTCTCAAGTTCAAAGACTACATCTACAGAAGCCATTATTATGTTGACACCTGTGGCAGAATACCTGAGATAAACAACTTAAGAGAGAAAAAATTTATTTTGGTTCACAGTTTCAGAGGCTTCAGTCTATGGGCACTTGGCCCATGGGCCTGTGGCAAGGCAGAGCATCATGGTGGAGAAAACATAGTGGAGCATAGTTGCTAACTCTGTGGCAGGTGGAAAGGGGGAGAAAAAGAGAGAGAGAGAGAGAGAGAGAGAGAGAGAGAGAGAGAGAGAGAGAGAGAGAAACACACTCCTCCCAGTGACCTACTTCCTCCAACCAGGCCCCAAGCCTGGAAGTTTTCACCGCCTCTCAACAATGCCATCCAATTATGAATCCATCCCTGGATTAGTTCATTTAGCTCAGAGCCCTCATGATCCAATCACCTCTCAATGACTATATTCACCAGCTGAGGAGCAAGGCTTCAACACAGGAGCCTTTTGGGGTACACTTCATACCCAAAACATAATAGAGCCCTTATAGGAAGGAGGTGGGCTAAGTACCCTCCCTGTACCTTAACTTCTTTCTGGAAACTGCTGGGGGCTGGGGAGAAAGTCAGAGGGTCTTCTGTGCCCTGGAACTGTTCCCCATGTATCTAGGAAACAGAAGGAGTTTTTATGCCCTCTGTATGGATGAGAAATCCCTCTGACTATGTCCAATGCAGGTTTCTTGTTCCCTTGTGGAATGTCTACTACCTCCAAACTGGGGAATTCTATGTAGAACAGCGGATCACAGAGGTAGACCCTCATGTTGGCTGCCTGATGGACCCAGGTGCTGGGGAAGCCCATGCTGGAGCCTTGTTCCAGGGAAGCCAAAAGGGGACAGCACAAATTTTGGGATTTTAAATCAGTTGTTGTCGTTGTTATGTGCCATCAGTTGGGTCCAACTCAGAGCAACCATCATAGGGTTTTCACTGGCTGATAATTTCAGATTGCTTTGGGAGTGGATTGCCATGTCCTCCTCCCATAAGTGAGATAGTGCATGGAAAGTATTTGGTAGGTGCCTGGCATATGGGAGTATTCAGTAAATCTTAGTCATTTAATGAGTTTCATTATTACTGAGTATCAGTATGAAGCACTGGGGCAAAATCTGAACGAGACTAATCTAATAGCTCTGCCTTTAAGTTCAGCATTAGATGACCAACAAAAAGTTAGAGGGAATTTAGCAGAAATCATGTGACAATAACATGAAGGACTTGGCTGACTACAGTCTACATGTGAATTTGCCCTGTGTTTGGGCTGCTCCAAAAGCTTATGTGTTCTCAGGCCACTTTGGTAGGCCTGCGATGTCCTGATGGGGGAAGGTAATGATGTGTCTGTGATCAGGTCTCTGAACACATTGATACTGTGTTAGGTTTGGGTGCTACATTAAAAACAACAGAGACAAAAAACAAAAAACATAACAAAAGAAAACAAACACACCCCACAATCTAGCCTAGCAATTCCTAATTTTTTAAAATCCAGTGACCTCTTTGAGCATTTTCTGCTAGCTATGGACTCCCTTTCCAGGAAAAAAAAAAAATACATGTGTACCTTTGTGCAAAATTTTGCTTAAAATTTCAGAGAGCTTTTGCAACCTAAGTCAAGTCTTCCTGAACTAGACACTATCAGTTAGAGAGAGGAGGAGATCAATACCTTCCAGCCCCCACTCCCTTGTTCTAAGCTCTGATGATAGGGTACTGCATGCAATGCACTGAAGGGCCATGTTCTCTCTTACGCCCTTTGCAGGTGTTATTCCCTCTTCTCTCCTGGCACCACGTCGACAACCATAAAGTGTTCCTCTGGGCTCAGTCAGTCTCTCCTTCGGGAAGCCTCCCATGACCTGCAAGACTAGCGTGGGTACCTTCTCTGCACCCTCTGGGCTGGTCTAGTAAATCTTTTGTCATCATCTGCTGGAGCTGCCTGCTCATTTGCTTCTCTTCACAACTCAGCTGTGAGCTGGAGGGCAGGGCCTGGGTTTCATCTCTAGTATCTGGCACAGCATCAGGAACATTGCAGGCAGTTGGTAAGTGGTTGCAGAACCAGGGAACGATGAGCAGACCTGCGCTATTAGCTGGAAGAGGTGAACTTAGAGAAATGCTGCTGCTGCTTCCTGAGGCAGACGAGTGTTAGCCAGCTTTCCGTCACTAGACTAAGTACCAGAGATAGTCAACTTATAGAGAAAGAAGGTTTATTTTGCCTCACAGTTTTAGAAGTTCCAGTCCCTGATCCATTGCCCTGTAGGAAGGCAGCACATCATGGTGGGAGCACTTGGTGAACCAAAACCCACTCATAGTGTGAGAAAGAAGAGAAAGAAGGGACTGAAGTCTTAAAATCCCCTCTGAGGTCATGCCTCAATAATTGGAAGATCTCCCCTTCCTCCTCACCTCTTGAGGTTTCCCACCTCCCAAGAGTGCCAACTTGAGGACCAAATCTTTAGCTTATGGAACTTTGGGGGACATTCCAGATCCAAACTGTAGCAAAGAGTCACAGGAGAGCAGACTTGAGACCATGGATGGGGATTAAGGAGGCAGATTTAGACTTAACACAAGGAGCAGGGGGAGGACTTGTAACAGCCCAATACCATTAGCTGACCTGCAAAAGGGCAGCCCACCTAGCATGGTGGTGAGTTCTCTTGTCAGTGCTGATCACCAAGTAGAACATGCTGGGACAGCTGGAGAGCCCCATGTACTACATGTCAGTTTGCATGCCTTTCATGAACTTATTAGTTTATCTATAAACATAGCAAGTTTTAGCCATCACTTTTATAGGGAATTTTGACTATTTAATAAATTAAATTTCCTTAACCATTGTGGACTATATTAATAAGCTTAATACATTACTTTTTCTTTCTTAAGAATTTCTAGTATCTGACTTTCAATTTAGCAATCCTAATCAACTAGATGGATTGCACAGTGTCTGCAACAATGGCCTTAAACATAAATAATATCATGTGCCTAGCACAGAATTGGGGAATGTTTCATTCTGTTGTATACAACAGGATCGCTATGAGTTGGACCCGACTCAGTGGTAACAACAATCTCTTAAATGTTTCAAAAGCAACTACGAAGTAAAATCTCACTAGGAAATTACATATCTAATTATTCAGTTACACATTTTAAAATTGGTATCACAAAGTTAATTGGTAAGATGCTGATTTTTTAAAACAACAAGTACTTGCAAATAGTAAATATACACAGAATCTTTAGCAGATGCTATGTGTTTGATTTCCTTAGCATCTACACTTAACTCAAACCTCATGGGAATTAAAAATACTATTTATCCTAAAGAAATAATTATGCATCTGGAACATTTGGAAAGGTGTCTTCCCAAGGGAATTTTGGAAGATCCCTTTCTCAGCTACTGAGGTTGATGACAGAATAGAGATTGTGGTTGAGCATGAGATCCAGCCTGCAGGACATCCAAGGATATTCTGCCTGCCACTCTAATGTCCAGACTGGGTCCACTTTTATGGCCATTATGACAAGAATTCCAAAACCTAAAAAGGGAAGAGATCATGAAGCTCCTGATGTGCTACCTAAATTGAAGTTCATGTGGAGTCAATTCTGTGCCTCTAATCAATTCTTATCCATCTTCTGAGGACTAGGATCTTTTCAGATATGAAAATTTTTGACTGAACCTTGTGTTCATGTGCTCTCTTTACTTTGTAGGTTGTTGTTAGGTGCCGTCAAGTCGGTGTCCAACTCCTAGTGACCCTACAATACAACAGGTGAAATAGTATTGTCAGAGCTTCTCTGATATTCATAGGGTTTTCAATGGCTGATTGTTTTTGGGAGTGGGTTGCCAAGTCCTTCTCCCAAGCCTACAGCACCTCATGTTCCCAGGTGGTCTCCCATCCAAGCACTAACCAGGCCCAACCCTGCTTAGCTTCTGAGCTCTGACAGGATTGGATGCCACAGTGGGACAGCTGTACGCACTTTGTAGGTACAACTGGCAAATTCATTCTATTAAAAAGTTACAAAAGGTCTTTGCCAAAATTGAACTAGAGATGAAACTAGATAATCCCTCTGTTTACTACTGAACTCATGATTCTGTGTTCTGAGTCACCAGGGGAAGCTATGATGTCCAGGAGCTCAAGGGAACCAGTGCTAGTGATCAACAAGGGAACTCCTCAGAGAGGAGCTGTCTTGAGACACATGGACTTAGGGATGAGGAGCCCAGCATCCAGAGCTGGAGAAAGCTGGTAGGTCAAGGGCAAGATAGAGGAACAGCTCAAAAGACACAGGGAGATGAGTCTCTGGAGCTGGCAGCAAGGAGGGAGAGTGCCATGGTGCGGTGGAGAGTGCAGAGGAGCCCAGTGTTGTGTGCCTGCACAAGGAGTTGGCAAGTGGGAAAAGGGTCATTGTTCTGGATGCGATCTGCCTATTATAGAAAAAACCCTGATAGCTAATTATGGCTCTTTTTTTAAGGTAGTAATTCTCTATTAGGATACTATCTTAATACAGGATGTGGGTCAAGATCAATGTAGAAAAATCTTCATAGTTATTATATCATAACAATATGGAAAATTACATGTCCATTGGTGGTAGGATTTTGCTCATTCCTTGAACTACATATGTATTATATAGCCATAGTCTGATAAAAATATATTATTAGAAAATGAAATGAGAAAATATACATATTATGCTAATTTTAAAAGGCAGTATATAAAAACCCTATATACAGTGTTATTTCATTATGAATCATCCTAATTTAAAAAATATTTTACTAGTTAAAAAATAAGTGCCAGGCATGGTGGTGCATGCCTGTAATCCCAGCGGCTTGGGAGGCAGAGGCAGAAGGATCGCAAGTTTAAGACCAGAGGCAGTCTGCATAACTTAGGGAGACCCTGTTAAGAAAAAAAAAAAAAAAAAAGTAAAAAATGGGCTGTGGGTGCAGCTCAGTGGTCCAGCACTTGCAGAGCATGCAAGCGCGAGGCCCTGGGTCCAACCCCCAGAACTACAAATAAACTAAACTAAAATAAAATAAAGTAAAATAAAATAATAAACATGTATTCCTTTTGTAAAAGTAAAAAAGAAACCAAAAAACCCTTTAAAATGCTGATAAAGATACAAAAAGGAATGTATAAGATCCAGAGGAACACCATGTGAAAGAATCTCGATGGATGAAGGAGCACTATAGAAGCACATGCCACATGGGAATTGAGATAACATAGAAAATGGGTTGTAAACTTTGTATAAAAAGTATGAACCTGTTTTCATTTATTCGTTTGTTTGTTTGCTTGTTTATTTTTTGCAGTACTGGGGGTTGAATGCAGGGTCTTCTGCTTGTATGCTTTGCAAGTGCTGTACCACTGAGCTGCACCCCCACCCCATTTTTTTTTTACTTTTTGAGACAGGGTCTCACTAAATTATGCAGACTGCTTCTGGTCTCGAACTTGTGATCCTCCTGCCTCTGCCTCCCTAGTCACTGGGATTACAGGCATGCTCCACGACACCTGGCTAAAAAAGGTATGCTAAATTATAATAGCTATCTAGTACATGTTACATACCAGTTACTGGGTTAAACATTATGTAATTTATTTGTAAGACAAAAATCTTATTGAGGAAGTAATACTGTCCACTCTAGTTCACCTACGAAAGAACTATGGAGTCAAATACTTTCTCCAAGGTCACAGAGCATAATAATTGTCCAGGACTGAAGCATAGACCCTTAGCTGGTGGGTGCTTTTGTCTCCTTGTTTGAGAACTGAATTCTTAAAGAAGAGGAAAAAACACTGAATGTTGGATGAAAAAGATGATGGTGCGAAGTTTGCGTTTTTGTTTTTTCTTCCTCTTCCAATATTGTGACACTTGGATATATTTAAAGGCAGTAGAAAAGGAATGCGCAAAGTGGGAGAAATAGGACAAGAATGTGAGCAAAAATGTTCCCTGGCATCAAGGTGGCTGGGCTGGGAGCAGAAAGAGGTTGCAGGTCGGGAGAGAGAGAAAGAGAGAGAGAGAGAGAGAGAGACAGACAGACAGACAGACAGACAGACAGACAGACAGACAGACAGACAGAGGTACTCCTTTGACAGTATTCATGAAGCAGCATCTGTAGATGGCCAGTGACTTCCAGGGGAAGATGCAGAGGTTGTAGAAGGGTGATCTTAATGTTCAGTGAGAGTGTGAAGGGTGAGGATTGAGGGACAAAATGTGCTGTGAAGGCAGAAGAGCTACTCAGAGGAGCATAAGGGCCACTGCAAGGCCAGGCTGGGCGGGGAGTCAGTGCACTGGTTAGTAGCTGTGGGCTAGGCATGTTTTGTGGTCTGGCAGCTGAATAGAGAGGAGGGAGGGTGAGTGGCAGGGGAGAAGGTTCAGAATCCAGAGGGTCGCCCTGCATGACCCACACTGGATGGATGCCCTGAGCAGGTGGGGGTTGGGGATGCCAGAGAGTTCAAGACAGGAGAATTTGGGGGAGCATGGGTGGTGGGGGCCAGTTGGTGATGGGAAGAGGGGAGAGGTAGGGAGGGAATGGGTGGAGAGGAAGCAGGGATCTGGAGATCTTGGAGCTGGAGCCCTGCTTGGTGTTGGGGATCTTGGTGACCATTTTCCCAGGGGGAACTGTGCTGGGGCTGCTCGCTAGACCTCTCAATGGGAGATAGGAGTGCTGATGACAGCAGAAGACAGGTAGATGAAGGGAAGCCACTCTGGCCCAGGACTAGCTGGATTCTGGGAGGGATTCCTGCCAAGGCATGGAGAGAGGTGTGAGGGTGAGAGGGCCGTGAGAGGAAGACGGGGCCGGGGCTAGGTGGTGCAGGATCACCAGCTGGGGAGGCCTGAAGGTAGGAGGAAGGAGCTGAGGCTGGTGAGAGAGAGCACAGGAGAGCAAGGGGAATGATAGCTCTTTCTCCTTCTTCCCCCACCAGAAGAGGGCTCTGAAGAGAGGCTCTGATTCATTGCACATCTCATATGTCAGGCTTGAGATGCTCAGTCAATATTAACCCAAATTTAACTTTAATATTAACTCTGAACCCATTTGGTGGATGAGGAAACTGAGATTTGGAGAGTTTAGGTAACCTGCCCAAGGCAAAGTGGTTTGTGTGTGAGGAGCAAGGATTCCACTCTGACTCTTCAGTACTAAAGCCCATCATGTTCCCAGGAGTGAACCTTGTTGAAGCCCCATGACAGCAGGCAAGAAGCTGCTACCCAGAGGGGCAGAGACAATAGGCTGAGAGTCCTGAATGTGGCTTTTGCTCCACAGGACAGAGTCTCCCTGGGGAAAGAAGGAAGACAAGGGAAGGGTGGACCTGTGGAAAGGGAAGGGTGGAGTCGTGGAAAGGAAGGCCAAGGGAGGAACTGTGTCCCTCTGGCCCTGGAAGATGGCATCACACCATGCCAGTCAGTGCTGAGCTGAGGATAGGCAGGAAGCACAGTGTTGCTCAGTTGGCTAGTTGGCATGGGGCTGGCACAGAGCTCCCTGGGTGGTTGAATTCTACACTGTGCTTCCCTTTCTTCCTGGGTGACTTGCTCAGGATGGAGGGACCCTGCAGCATGTCTCTGACCATAGCAGGGAGAGCAGGGCTGGGGACATGCTGTGCTAGGAGGGCATTTCAACAACTGACTCTCTCTCTCCTCTCACCTAGGGGAGATCTGTTGCAAACAGGGACACCAAACAGTGTCTGCAGGTCAAAAAGGACTTCTCAGGGCCTGCATACCTGTGTTGTGGGAAATATAGCACAGCACAGAAACTGGGGCCACTCATGGGCACTGACCCCAGGAGAGCCTGGGTCAAGGGAGCCAGTTCTTATAACAGGAATGGTTTCTACCCCCAATGCTGCTCAAAGTAGGAGCCAGTGAGCGAAAGAAGGGGTGTGTGTGTGTGTGTGTGTGTGTGTGTGTGTGTGTGTTTGTCTACCATGACTTCAGCCTGCGACACAGGGGGTGAGGCCTAAGCGCACATGTCAGGGAGTCTCTGCTGGGGAGCGCAGCAAAACTCTGATGCCTCATGCCTGGCTTCCCTCGGAAGATCATGATATACGTCAAATGCCATTCTTGGAAACTCCTCTAAATAGCCATAGCCAGCATCATCTGGCTGTTTGCTGGGGAGACAGCGGAGGAAGATAGAAGTTTATCTTTGATTTTTGCCCACATTATTTAGCCTCCATCCTGACAGCTACTACCGCCACCTGTCCCATGCCTCCTCCTTGGCTCATCTGCCAACTCTCTCCAGACTGTCTAGGGCTGGTCCACGTGAGAGGCCAGGTCCTCCTCACCCCAGGAACGGGACAACTACCCATTGGCTACACTTCCCACTCTGTCTGGACTGTCCTGAAAGGTGAGACAAATAGATGAATAACTTTAACGAAGCTCCTCGTTCACGCCTCCATAGCAGTTCCATTTGGATGACAGATCTCTCCCATCCCAAAGATTCCAGAAGCTGAGGAGAGGAGAGCAGTTATCTTCCCTGAGCACAGCTCTTCAGGTGATAATGCATGGAGACCAGGAGGAAAAACCCAGGTCCTCCTGGCACTAAGGAGTTCATAACATTGAATGATTTGAGTTCACCTGTTTCCTCCTGTTGCAAATAATCAAGAAAATGAGGCTTGAAACAGAGGAGCTACCACTTCCTGGGGCACAAGGAAACAATTGCAGGCAAAAACTTAAAACCAGAGATCCTTATAGCTGGGCATCAGATGCATCCTTCCCTCCAGTGGGTAATTTGGAAAGAAATGTCCAAGGCTGCCAGGTTTTCGTGAGGTCTTAGAGGCTGGTGGAGTGGGCAACAGGTGGAAGAGGAGGGAGAATGACTCCGTGTATGCTGAGCTTCCAGTCCTTCAGGTATGGGCTCCTGGGCCTCCTTCTTCAGGGAGCCACTTTTCCCTCAGTCCCTTATCAGGGGTCCCTGGGAATAATTCCAAGAGTCATTAGATTTCCTGTAGGCATTAGGCAGGAAGAACACTGGTAATTTAGCACAGCATTAAATCAATAAAGCTTTTTTAAAAATAAGCTTTGAAAGCGTACAAGTCATGAATGTGCAGCTTAATAAAATTTTCACAGTGGACACGTCCCTATCAAGAACTAAAACATGACCACAGTTAAGATATTATCATGAAAAAAATTAAGAGACAGGATAAATGTTAAGCAAATGCATAGCTTCTAGTTTTTGCTTGGCAAGAAGAGAAAATACAGTTGATAGTGAAGTTTTTAAAACGTATGTACCTAAAAAAGAGAGGGCAAAAGACACAATGACTTTAGACACATGAAAAGACATTTAACCTCATTCACAGGCAGATGCACAGTAGAAGTGTAACCATTTCACTTAAATTGGTGAAAATCAAAAAGTATGCCACCACACTCGGCGGGCAGGGATGTGGGAAATAGGCCATCTCACATGATGGTGGTATAGATGGAAATGGATGTGCTCTTGGTTGGGTGTTTGACAATATCTAAAAATACTATATTTCTATTTTTTTGTTTGTATCAATAATTCCAGGTCTACAGACTCACCTCCAAAAATAAGAAGATACTCATAATGCATAAAGCAATTCTTTGCAGTACTGATTATAAGTGAAAAATATTGCAAGTAAACTATTTGCCTAAACATTAGAGAGTGATGAGATACATACACATAATGGAGGGCTATGTAGGTATAAAAAAAAAAGGAACATCTCTTGACTGATATGGAGTGGTTTCTAGCATATTTTCTTAAGAAAAAAAGGAAAACAGCATCTATAATATGTATCTTTTGAGTAGGAAATAAGAGGATAATATACATGTGTTTGTTCATTTCTGAAAAGTAAAACCTAAGAGAGATGCATTATAATCTAATGAGCTTGGTTACAAAGGATAGTGGAGGTTGGGAATACGGTATAAGAGACTAGGGGTAAGAACAGGATTGATGGATACATGGAGAGTGACACAGTTCTATATATATATTCTCTATAGCTTTGACATTTAAAATAATTTCCATACATTCAAATTTTAAATACACAAAATCAGAGAGAGAGAGAGAGAGAGAGAGAGAGGAGAGAGAGAGAGAGAGAGAGAGAGAGAGAGGAGAGAGAGAGAGAGGGAGACTCAACACGGATTATAAACAAAAAACTAAATGGACCTAACTACACTTTTCTGTATTCTCTCTCCCCACACCCCTTCATACCTAGCATCCAGACCTTGGTTTCTAAGCACTTTTCCAGTGAAGGGAATTAGAGTTTCTTAGAGAAATACCTAATTTTAGGGCTGTAGCTGGGACATATTCCTGTGTTGAAAGTAAGGAACTGCTCGGAGAAGGATAGAGGCATGTCACAAACCACAGCAGCCAGATTGAAGGGACTACCACTGGGCAAGTCTGGGCCAATCTGAGCATCAAAATCAATAATGATCACAATAGATTATACTATAGAATGAAGTAAGAATACACAAGTGCATTCAGATGAACACATTAAGGAGAAAGGAAAGTTTTGCTTACAATGGAATGCCAGCTAATAAAGGTGGAAGGGATTATAGAACTAGAAAATCACCATCTGGCACCCACCATAGTTAACATTATTTCAAGCAAGAATCATCAATAGATGCTAAAACTAGTGGAGGATGAGAAACAGGATATGTACATAGTATCAAAGTAACTCCCAGAAGATGTTTATTAACAGAAGGGAACACTAACTTCAAAGATGAGATACCTGAAGTGAGTGATCAATGTTAACATCACTAGTTGTTGAGTAAATGACCACCATGTACCTCCTGATATAGTGAACTAAGAAGAACACATCTCCTCTATGGTATTCCCGCCCTAAATGTACAAACTGGACCTATAATCTTGAGGAAATATTAATTAAATCCAAATTGAGGGACATCATTCAAAAGAAATAGTCTGCCCAGGTGTGATGGTGCAGCCCTGTAATCCCAGCACTTGAAAGGCTGAGGCAGAGGATTATGAGTTCAAGGCTAGCCAGGGCTATACAATGAGTTCCAGCCCAGCCTGGGCTACATAGCAAGATCCTGTCTCAAAACAAGTAACAATCCCCCTCTGAAAAAAAAAAAAAAAAAAAAAAAAAAAAAAAAAAAAAAAAAAAAAAAAAAAAAAAAAAAAAAAAAAAAAAAAAAAAAAAAAAGAAAGAAAGAAAGAAAGAAAGAAAAAGAAAAAGGAAAAAAAATGATCTGTATGCTTCAAAAATGTCAAATTCATGAAAGACAAAGATTGGGGAACTGTTCCAGGTTAAAACAGACTAAAAATACATGACAACTAAATGTCACGTGTGATCTTGGGTGGGATCCTGGACCTGAGAAGATCTCTCTCTCTGCCCCATGATTATAAAGAACAGCAGTAGATAATTGACAAATTTAAATAAAGTTTGTTGCTTTGCTAATAATACTGTATCCCTGTTATTTTCCTAATTTTGATCATTGTAGTCTGGCTATATAAGAGAATGTCCATGGTTTTATGAAGCAATCACTGATAGCATTGAAGGGCAGGACATTGTCTCTGAGATTTTATATACAGAGGGTACCAAAAAATGTATGCACATCTTCGGATGAAAATTTTCTATTTCTCTATTTTAAGAATGCATGGCATTAACATCCATTTGGTTAATGCCATCTTTTGAGTGAATATTATACTACACATTGCTACTGTCATTCAATTCAACTTTGAAAAGTAATACATAGCTTTCTTAAAATGTGTATACATTTTTTGATACCCAGAGTAGATGGATAAATGACAAAGCAGAGAAAGGGCTGAAGGCTGTGACATAACAAATGGAGATTCCAGCAGTTTTAAAGTTAATCTCTTGATTTGCTATCCCAGCGATTTAGGAAGTGGAGGCAGGAGGGTCACAAGTTTGAGGCCAGAGGCAGCCTGCACAACTTAGTAAGACCCTTTCTCAAAAATAAAAAATAAAAAAGGGGTTTAGGGTGCAGCCCAGTGGTGGAGTGCTTGCCTAGCATATGCAAGGCTCTGGATTCAATCCCCTGAACTGAAGAATAAATTAAAAAGTTAATGTCTTATAGAGTCCTTTTCTTTTACTTGCAATATATTTCATAATAGGAAATGTGTTTTAAGCTAATTTTCTAAACTTAAGAAAATTTGTAAATCCCTTTTGTAGAGATGAAATGAAAGAGTTAAATTGGTAATGCCATAGTGAATTATCACCTGGATTTATGGGCAAAAATCTACTCATGACTTTAATTTTGACAGTTTTCTTCCACAAACATTTTAACAAATGTAGTTTCAAGGGACAAACTTGTCTCAAGCTTATAAATCTATTATCCTAATGGGGCGTGGTGGCTCATGCCTGCAATCCCAGCAACTCAGGAGGCAGGAGGATTGCAAGTTCAAGGCCAGAGGCAGCCTTTGCAATTTAGTGAGACACTGTCTGAAGGTAAAAAATAGAAAATGAGCTAGGGATGCAGCCCCATGATACAGCACTTGCAAAGTATGTGCAAGGCCCTGGGTTCAGCCTTCAGTACCACAAATGAAACAAAACAAAATAAAACAAAATAAAACAAAATGCTGTTATCCTTGGAACTATAAAAATCAAATCTCTCAATATTACTAGAAATGTTTGATCTCCTTAGAAAACAAACAGAAAAACAAGAACCACTACCACCACCAGGCAGAAACTCAACTTTATGACAACAAGAAATATATATAGATTTAGTTAATGAAAATAGATGTCTATATTCTTTAATATTTTCCTTCTCTAATAATTCATACCGGCTAGGTCAGGACTTACCTTTTCAAAGTAACTTATCAACCTTCTTCCATTCCTTAACTACTAAATGACCTGGGGGTTCTGCTTCTAATATATTTTCCACCCAAGATAAGTTGAAGAAGTGGGCGTCACACTTCCTTGTTTCAGCAGGAGCTCAGCCCTGGGGCAGCTCCAGCCCCAGTGGGCCACAATTCCCCCTCCCACCCCTTCCAGAGAGGTGATTTCTTTCCCCAGGCCTGTAGCACATCTTCCTTAGTCTTTTTCATCTGAAAATCCCTTCTAAAAATGCACAGGAAATTCCTGTTTTTCCAAGTCCCAAATTCTAAGAAAATCAGTTGACAATTTGGGAAAACAGGAAAAAACTTTATAATTTTCCTATGAGAATTAAAACTTTGCAAGTGACACAGAGATGTCACTGGTTTGAAAGAATCCAGCGATGTCAAATGGAACACAAGAGCAGGAATCGCTGATGCTGTCCACAATTAAGGCTGATATTTTCAGAATCCAGCACAGGAGAACAAAGAGAAAAGTCTGAGCAGTTGGTAGTTCTTATGTGTAGCAATTGCCATATAATAAAGTTGTGCTTGTAATCTGTCTGCCTCTACTGGTGAGTAATTGTTGTAAATAAAATATGTATTAGTAAGTTTTTCTTTTTTCCTTTTTTTCCTTCCTTCCTTCCTTCCTTCCTTCCTTCCTTCTTTCCTTCCTTCCTTCTTCTCTCTCTCTCTTTTCTCTCTCTCTCTTTCTTTCTTTCTTTTTCTTTCTTTCTTTCTTTCTTCTTTCCTTCTTTCTTTTGCTGTCCTTGGGGGTTGAACATAGGGCCTCACACATGTTCTTTACAAAAATGCAGACTCTCTTTGTGTCTCTGTCTCTGTCTCTCTCTCTCTCAACCAAATGTTTCCAATGATTTGGAGAAAATAACTTTCCAGTGGTCTTTATGATCTTCTTGTCTGGGTGTGAGTGCGGCTGACCATAAGATCTGTGGCTGCTCAAGACCGTAGCCCTGCCATAGTGTCTGGCAGCCCCTGCTGGGGCACAGCAGTTCTCAACATGGTAATGATCCCAGAGTGAGTTCCCAGTGACTCTTTAGTCTTTTTAAGATTTTCTCCCCCAGGGCACGTGTCCTCTACTGAAGATGGATCATTCCAGATGGAGTGGAGCAACAACACAGACACCCCCATTTTCCTTTGGTTGGGGAGGGGGATCTAGGGATACATTTGGCCACTTCATGGTAGCAATGGCCACAAAACACATCTGACAGCAGCTGGAACTCCAGCATTACATCCTTTAGGGGATTCCCTTCTCCCCTGAACCTTATCCCCATCTTCCTCCTTCTTTCCTACCTCCCTCCTTCCTCCCTTCCCCCTTCCCCCTCCCCCCTCCCCCCTTCCTCCCTCCCTTCCTCCCTCTCTCTCTCTCTCTCTCCTTCCCTCATCCCTCTCTTTCTCTCTTCTGTTTTTTGGTTTTGAGAGGAAGTGTTTTGAGACAGGTCAGGCTCACCTCAAATTCACAATCCTCCAGCCTCAGCCTGCCTCCCGACTGCTGAGAATACAGGCCTGTGTCACCAGGCACAGATTTTTAAACTCTTTTGGGTTTTTTGTTTGTTTCCCAGTTGCTTTCTCTGTCTGCCTGAGGTTTTCCTCGCCTCTGCCCATCCACAGATGCTGTGGCCTCTCTATGTAGGATTAACTCGGCTCCTGAGGAGCAGGCTGGCTGTGCATTGATCAGTGGGATAATCCCCCCTACATCTGTCAGGAGGTCGTGACAAGAGGTTTTTATTCATGACCACTTTGTTCAATGGATTTTTAGTCATAGACTGGCTGTTTCCCATAGAGGATTCTTCTCTAGGGTTCTGCCCCAGCCTTGAGGATCTTGAGAATAGCTCTGTAAAGGGAATAAGGTTCCCACCTATGGGACTCACTCTTCTTCCTTGAACCATTTGGGACAAGGAGGGTTCCTTAAGACAGTGTAAAAAACATCCTTAAAAACTGAAGCCCTCTTATCTACCTCACCTGGACCAATATGAAGTCTCTGCAGCCAAGCCACGTTCAGAGGGAAAGGGAGGGAGGAGAGGAGGGAGAGAGTGTTAGTTCGGACAATACCTAGAGCCTATGTGGAAGCAGTTTCACTTCAGTTACACATTGCTGCTCTCCAGGTGAGAATCAATGGCCACCCTGAGCTTTTCTAAACACCTTATGCACAGAGGAGTTGTTGTTGTTAGGTGCCCTGGAGCCCTGTCTGACTCATAGCGACCCTCATAGGGTTTTCAATGGCTGATTGTTTCAGGATTGCCTTGGGAGTGGATTACCACATCCTTCTCCCATTTTTGTGGTGCTGGGAATCAACCTGGGACCTCAGAGACTGCAGAGCGGAGCTCTACCAACTGAGCTAAATCCCAGCCACAGGGGAGTTGGGTGGGTGGGGGGAGGCCATCCAGGGCCACTTCAATCCAAAAGTCAAAGAAGGGAGGTTCTGAAGAGAGCAGCCAAGGTGCCTGGGGAGGGTGGCTGTGGCTGTTTTGGGCATCTTGGAGCAAGTGGACCACTTGGCCAGCCCTCCCTGACCACAAGCCGGCCCTTACATAGGCCACCCTTCTGAAACCCAGCTCTCCCTGGCTGCAGACTGGGCGGCCTGGCAAATGCAGCAGTGCAGAGGTTTGGACAAATGCAGCCAGCTGAGCTCCTGGCCAGCACCCTTGTCTGTCTCCTCTCCATCCTCAGATCCCTTTGGCTCCAGACAGGATCAAAGGTTCCCATTCTTCTTGGCGGGAGGCCTCAGAGAGAGCAGTTTACAGGAGTCTTTTCATAATGGGCTCCTGGTTCCTGGAATTCAAAAACCTGGCTGCGAAAGCTTATTCTAGGCCAGTTGTTGGCACCAATGTGATAGCAAGAATCTGCTTCTAGCCCTGCCCCCTTTTAAGTCAAATATGGAAAATCTCCATTTGGCGGCTCTTTTCCCTGAAATAGCAACAAGAAGAGAGACAAATATCCCAGATTTAACAGAGAAAACGTTATAGAGAATCAGGGATTCTCTTCTAATGTTACTTCAATAAACAAGACCTTTAACTCTATTATCATGTCCCTATGCTTGGGATTATAAAGGGGCCCCAGACTGGATGGGAAGGTCAGCTCTAAAGCCACAGCTGGGATTATTATTATTTTTAAAGTGTATTAAAAGATACATAGTCAGATAGAAAGTTTAATTAGGCCCATGAGTCAGAGAATAGGAAAAGCCAAGTCAAACATGCCCCCCACAGGTGTGGCTCTGGGGACAGGAAAGGAGAATCATGGCCTGCCCAGAGGCTGGGCGTTGCCCCTTCTGTCTGGAGAGGACCTTGAAATACGGTTTTTCTTTGGACGCTCTGCTTCTTTTCTTTCTTTCTTTCTTTCTTTCTTTCTTCCTTCCTTCCTTCCTTCCTTCCTTCCTTCCTTCCTTTTTTTTTTTAATTCTGGGGATCAAACCCAGGGCCTTGCACATGTGGGCTGAGTGCTCTGCCCCTGAGCCAGGGCTCTAGCCTGGAGACTGTTTTGTCTCTGACACACACTCCCTGGGCTCCGACTACAGGGGTCAAAGCAAAGAGGACAGGAACATGGTGAATCCCTTAGCGTGGCCCTCTGAGGCCTCACCTTCCCTGGAAGCATGGCCTAGATAAACCAAGGTCATGCAAATTTAGTTGTGCTTCTTTTGAATTTTCTAGGTTTCTTTCTTTTTTTCCTCCCTCTCCACCTACAGTCCCAATTTTCTCTTTTTTTTTTCTTATGTCACCCTTATCAGGATGGAGTTGAATGAAGCACGAGGGACAACAGGACCCGTGGGATCAGGGAAGGGGGTGATGGGGGTGGGGATAGTGGGGTCGAAAGGGTGAGGTGCAGGGAAAATTCTTCTCCAGACTTCAGACTTAGCAGGCACTCTCACAGAGGTGGGGTTGGAGGAGGTGAGCGGGGAGAACAGACCACTTGAGGTGGTCCACCGAGGTGGCTGTAAGTGAACAGGGAGTGGAGTTGGGAGTAACAGCCAGAAGGGAATTCGCCTGTATTGAACCAAAGGGCAGGGAAGGGATGAGGGTGAGCCCAGAGCAGGGACAGATTCAGCCCACAAGTAAACAAAGCACCCAAATGGAAGTGATTTCCACTGTGCTCCCTAAGGAACACACGGAGGGAGCGATGACTAGGTCATACTTGTGTTTTGTCATTTCGGAAGTAAAATATGCACACTGTAGACACTTCCAAGATACATGAATGCAAAATCCATGCAGCCATAAGAGCCCAGACACACTCTAACCATGTTGAGGGACTAATTATACATTTCCCTTTGTCTATTTCTCATTTTTCTGAATCTGTGTGTCTGAATATATTTATATATTTTATAAGATTAGAATTGTATTTTATATACAGTTGTTGATTGGTTTTTATTTTTTAAAAATATTTTAAGTTGAAAATCAACCTCACTCATGAGTCCATTACCTACGGATATAGGAAAATCATCTGTGAGAAACACAAGTATGTAGTGGGGACTTTAGAAGATACCACTATAAAATAAGGAATAGGAGAATCTCTCTCTATCTCTCTTTTTTTGTGGCACTTAGGGGTTGATCTCAGGGCCTTGCACATGTTTTGCAAGTGCTCTACCTCTGGGCTGTACCCCCAGCCCATTTTTTAAAAACAATTTTTCGTCTTGAGACAGGTCTCCGTGAGTTATTCAGGCTGCCTCTGGCCTCGAACTCGTGATCTTGCCTCTGCCTCCTGAGTTGCTGGGATTACAGGCGTGCACCACTGAGCTCAGTGTAGGATTGGGAGAATGTCCTTCAAGCACAGGTTCCTTCCAGAGTAGGGCATGCTGTCAGCTCAGCATGGCAGAGATGCTCAGCACTAAGGAGGAAGAACGGGAAGGAAAAGCTTTGCTCTCCCAATCAGCACTGGGAGGGTCCCTGGAAGCTGAAGCTTCTCTGTAATAATGGGGCTGATTGCAAAGGGCAGTACCTGACCTAGGAAATTTCTCATAAAGGTTACCATTTATTGAGCATCTACTACGTACTGGGCATTTACAGGCTGTGTAAACACTATTTGTCAACCTCCAAACAATCTATTAAAATAGGTGCTATTATCCACATTTTCTATATGAGAAAATTAAAGCTGTCAGTGACTAATTCACTAGTTCAAGGTCACACCACTGGTAAGTGACCAAAGGAGGATTACAACTTGGGTTTCCAAGAGGTTAGCACAATAGGAAAGTATAGTCCTTGAAATAAACAAAAAGCATGCATTTGAATCACTTTTGTTAAAATCTAGATTTGTTTGTTAAATTTATTTTTATTTTTATTGTTTTTTGAATGGGGTTGAATCCAGGGCCTTGTACAAGCTAGGCAAGCACTCTACCATTGAGCTGCACTTCCAGGCCCTTTTTTATTTTTTATTTTTTAGACATGGTCTTACTAAGTTGTGCAGGCTCTATCTAGCCTCAAACCTGTGATCCTCCGGCCTTAGCCGCCCAGTTTGCTAGGACTACAGGTGTGCACCATGACACTTTGCTAAAATCTAACTTTCTTTTAGATGATAAAATAATATTCCCTGAAGAAAAAAATGCTATCACTCTCTCTTCTCTGATTTGAGAAGTCTCGTTTCATCTGACTTTCCCTGTTAGGATCTTACATTCATTCATTGAACAAGCAGTTATTTTTCTTTTTTTTTTTTTTTTTATTAGAAATTTTTAATGTACATCATAGTGTGATTCATTTTGACATGCTTTTCGTTGTGACAATTTTCATATATGCAATTTGATAAGCATTATACATATAGGTTACCCCTTACCCTCCTCTATGTTTCCCCCCTCCCCCCTTCCTATCTAAGTTTCCCATCCAAGTCTTCTCTATCTTTTACT
>VMDO01014616.1:0-48379 GCA_007922755.1 Pedetes capensis | reverse complement strand
TTTGAAACCTGATTTTATATGTTAAACATTTATTTCATATACACAGACGTGTACACTGTATGTGGAACTTGATCATAATTGCATGCATATGGTCACATGCCAAATTATGTTTAATTGAATATTCAGGTAAAATGAAGGCACTCTTTCCATGAAAAGTCATCACATCAATGAATACTGTTGTCCTTGTTAGGTGCCGTTGAGTCGTGTCCAACTCATAATCAGCTCATAGCGACTCACATAGGGTTTTCAATGGCTGATTGTTTTGGGATTTCCTCGGGAGTGGATTGCCATGTCCTTCTTCCATTTTTGCAGTGCTGGGAATCAAACCCGGGACTTCACAGACTGCAGAGTGGTGCCAACTGAGCTAAATCCCAGCCCATCAGTGAGTTCTAGCTATTATTAAATTTCAAATATTATTTATTATAAATAGATTTATAAATATTATTATAACTATTTATTATTTATTTTGGTTTTGGTTTTGTATGTTTTTGAGACATGTTCTCACTATGTAACCTGGACTGATCTCCAATTCATGTAGCCCAGACTGGACTTGAAATCACAATCTTTCTCCCTCAGCCTATTAAGTACTGAGATTACAGGCATGCACCACTACAACTGTCTAAATATTTTTTTTTTTATGAATAGCATGTTAAAAATTTTGAAAGTTATAAATTTGTACAGCCTGAAGCTTCAATCCAAATTTAATGCTTAGGTGGCTTCTGATTCGCAGTTTTTTTCTTCCTTGGTAAAAAGTTGTTTCTTACCTTGTGGGTATGATTTAAAAATTAAATGGGATAAAATCGGTTAAGGTCTTAAATTTGTGCTTGTAACATAAAAAAAGATCAACAAAAGTTAGCTGCTTTATCGCTATAGTTACTACCATAATTACCACCATGGCTGCTGAGGCTGTATTGCCAGGGCTGGGAAAAAAGCTCAGGAGAGGGCTGGAGAACGGGTACTGCCCTAACTCTGTGCAACTCAGGCATTTCAGAGTTCTTCCTCTTCAGGATGAATTACAGGACAAAATTTTCTTTTTCAGCCCTAACATTATGTGATCAACTATGAAAAAATGTTATTAGATAATGATTAGAAAAATATATGACATGAGAAGAAAATTATAATTCAAAATGAATTTTTGTTGCTTAAATTTAAATTTCAATTAGTTATGTAGGATTCAAACATAAATAACTAAAGGATTAATGAGCCAGAGATCAATTATTAATGTTTGTAGATATCCCAGAGAATATCTCAGACAGTTCCTTGAATCTTCTTCCAGCAACTATGAATTGTTTTCTATAATTTATTGTTTTTACTATTAGGATTATGATTATTTCAAATGGCTTTTGTGTTTACACTGGTTTTCTTCTAGAAGTTTTTTAAAATTCAGTTCTTATATTTTAAAGCTTTGATCCACTTGAACTGATTTTTGTGTGAAGTGTAAGGGGAAGAGTCCAGTTTCATTTTTGTATGTAGCTGCTCAGCTTTCAAACACCATTTGTTAGAGTGTGCCCTTTCCCATTGTGTTTTCTAGGTATCACTGTCAAAAAGTTAACTTCGAATATATGTAAGTGTTTATTTTTGTTCTCTCTATTCTCTTTTCCTAGCCTATATGTCAATTTTTATGTCAGTACGATAAAATTTTGATTACTAGAGCTTTGTAACATAGTTTGAAATTATTGTTGGATACCATTAGAAATGCACATTTGAAATTTACTGAGTAGAACTCATGTGTTCTCCACATATTAAACAGGTAGCTATATAATGTAATGGATAGGTTAACTGTGTGATTACAGTAATCATTTGACTATATGTATGTGTGTGTGTGTGTGTATATGTATGTATATATAATCAAATGATTACTATAATCATCTTCACCTTACAATTCACACAAATTGATATGTGTCAAATTTATACCATAAATATTATATATATATACATATATATATCATATATATGTATATATATATATATACACACATATATATATATACACACTTATATATTCCAGTCATATTTCAATAGAGCTAGGAATAAGTGAAGAGAAGGGCCTGGCAATCCACTCCCAAGGCAATCCTGAAACAGTTAGCCATTGAAAACCCTATGAGGGTCACTATGAGTCGGATACCGACTCGATGGCACCTAACAACAACAACAACAGGAATAAGTGAAAGAAAAATTAATCTTTAGTAGTACTGTTAGCCTTTCATTTTGTGACAAATACCTGAGAGAAACAACATAAAGGAGAGATTTATTTTGGCTCATGGTTTCACAGGTCTCAGTCCATGGTAGCTGGCTCCATTGTTTCTGGGTTCATGGTGAGGCATGATAACATGGTGGAGAAAGTGTTTGGTAAAATCTGCTCATCCTATGGTGGCCAGGAAGCACAGAGTCACAGGAAAGTGCCAGAAGCAAGGAATATTTCCCCAGAGCATGTCCACAGTGACACACTTCTCCCTACTAAAAACTACCTTCCACAGTTGCACCACCTCCCAATCATCTATTCAAATTTTACACTGATGAACCCATTCACCGATGAACACAGAGCCCTCAAGATCCAATCTCTTTGCAAAAGCCCACCTCTAAACACTCCTTACCTTGGGAACAAAGGCTTCAGTAAATGAGCCCTTCAGGTGTTACTTCATATTTAAACCATAGCAGTACTGTTTAAGTTTGATAGTGTATATATGTATCTACCTATAAAATACATATATAAATACCTCAGAAAATCTTAGTAAGTTTATATGTAAACATTTTGGAGCCCATTCCTTTTGAAACTCAGCACTTCTTTCCCATTCTATGTCCTGATGGTGGGGAGAAGGAGAAGCACAAAAGGTATTTATGTAAACAAAAACACACCCTTTAAAAAGCAAGAAAGATTCAATGACTTACCAATAATCCATTATGAGAACTTGCAGGTAGCCTTTATTTTTTATGAATTAAAAATGGAGAGAGAAAAAAATTATGTGTATTCAAATTATGTATGCATTATATATGTATATTCAAAAATTATGTATATTCAAATCTGTGATAGAAAATAATAAATGCAACATTTAGTTTATACAGATGATCATCATGCACAAAATTACTTATCTAAAACAGGTATCAGAGTTTTGAAGATTTTTATCTGACATTCTGTTTTAGGAAAGAAAGAATACAGCTCAAGTATTAGCTATTAGAGAGACATGATATGAATCTAGGCTCTGAGACTTTTTGACAGATGATCTAGGCAGATGTTTCAGTTTCCAAAACCTCAACATGGAAATTTTTTAAAAAAAATAATTGTTTTGTAATTTTAAAATGTGGTATTTGTCATTAGGGAAATGAAATCAAAACCATAGCAAGATACTATTTCTCTTCCACTAGAATGGCTATAATCAAACAGATAAATTATAAGAAATATTAACAAAGATATAGGAAAATCAGAACTCTCACACTGCTAATGAGAATAGTGTTATATTCAGATTTGAATGTGACTTTTCAAAACTATATGGAAATTCCTCAAGCAGTTAAATAGAGAGTTACCATATGACTCAACAATTCCACTCCTAGGTATATAACCAAGACAATTAAAAAGTTACATCCGCACTGAAAACTTGCACATAAATGTTGATGGCAGTGATATTCAGATGTTGAAAAAGTATAAACAACCTAGGTGCCAAATAACTGTTGAATGAATAGAAAAAAGGTATTATATTCATGCAATGGAGTATTATTCAACAGTAAAAAAGAATGAAGTGCTGAAGCTTGTTATAATTTAATAACTTTTGAAAGTATCATATTAATCAACAAAAGCCAAGCACAAAAACCACAGCTAGTACATTTTTGTTCATGTAACATCCATAGACAGAAAAATGTGGTTCCCTAGGGCTTGTGGCATGGGGAAAAATAGGGAATGACTACAAAGCATTCATTTGCAGGTAATAAAATATTCTAAAATTGAAATAATGGTTGTACAACTCTATGAACATATCAAAACTCACTGAATTTTGTAGTTTAAATTAGTGGATTATATTATTTGTGAATTATAGCTAAATGAAATAAACTTTTAAGCTAATATAGATATTCTAGTGTCATAAAGAAACAGAAGATTTTTTAAAAGAATGAAAAATAGATTCTAATATAAAGCGTGAAAAATGGATATTTAACATTTAGGAGATTAGATTTAGTCCTACCTTGGTCCCAAATAAGCTGTTTGACTTTAGAGAAATTATTTAACCTCTCTGGTCCTTATTGGACTCACATTGCCTTATTTACAAAATAACTAGTTTAGAGTAAGCTTAATTCTAAAATTAACAACTTCCAAAACTATAAATGTCATTTGATATATTTTTATTCCAGCCACATGCTAACATGACTACTACATAGACACTAATTCAGTTAACCACATTCTTGCTGCCAATATAGATTTAAGTAAATTGCAATTTTATATTTATTTGTGAATTACCAATGACAATTTTAATATAGAAAAACATGAAGAATTTCAAATCTAGTCAGCTCACATTATCCAGGACGGACGTAACTACTTTCAAGATAACTATGGGTAAGACATAGCAGGGACTTGGAATATGGTCCTGATTTGGGTTCAGCAAAGGTCAGTGAAAACTTCATTTTTGTTCCTTAATTTTTTCTGGTTGAGTCTCAAGTAAAGTTTACAAACTCTGTGATTTCTAAGCTTCTCTTTACTAAGGCATCACTTAGAGAATAAAGAAAAGCTCCATTTGGATTAGCAAATTAGGACATTAGTCCCTTTCTCTGAAGCTGATACAGCCTCACACCCTGCTTTGTTGGCTAGCCACGATGTACAGTTGGACTTTATCCCTACTTTTTACCTGATAAACTGCTTCAAACACCTACCATTCAAATTCACACAGACAGTTCTTAGTTCCTCCTTACTCCATTCATTATGTTACCCTTGAATTAGGATTTTATTTGATTATCCTTTAAGCAGGATTTGAGTTTTCTTGGTTAGTGTTGATTGATTTTCCATTTTGCAATCATTTTTCATGATGAAATTTAGTTTCTCCTGTACGATTTTTATTAAAATATAATTTTCCTAAAGGACAACTGGTTTGGTATAGAGTCTTTTGAGTTACGGCAAATGCATAAAGTTGTGTAATCACCACTAGAATCAAATTATAGAACAATTCCTTGTCCCAGAAAATTTTCACTATGTTCCTTCGATGTCAAAACCTCAACACCTTCTTCTACCAGTATCCCTGAAAATCAGTCATTTGTATGTTTTGTTGTTACCTTTATAGTTCTATCTTTGTAAAAGCTCTATATAAATGGACTGATGCACTTTTGAGCCTGATCTCTTGTCTATGGCATAACCCACATGAAATCTATTGATTTTTTTCATGTATAATAAAGCATTCTTTTCTGATTGGTAAGCAGTGTTCTATTGTATGGATGTGCCTAAGTTTGTGTACATATTTCTCAGGTGAAGGACATTCTTGTTTCTATGTTTGGAAAATTAGGGTAAAAGCTGCTATAAGAATTCAGATATGAGTGTTTATGTGAACATAGATTTTATGTTGAGTAAACTACTATGCCGTGATAGCCTGTAGCTGTACCACTGTGGTATCCAATCCCATCAGATCTTAAAGGTAAGTAGCGTTGGGCTTGGTTAGTACTTGAATGAGAGACTGACTGAGAACACCAGATGCTGTAGGCTTGATAGAAAGACCTGACTACCCACTCCCAAAAAACAATCAGTCATTGAAAACCCTAAGAACATAGGAAAGCACTGGCAATAGTGTTTTGCCTGTTGTATATAAGTTTGCTATGAGTCAGACACCTACTCAACGGCACCTAACAACAACGACTATGCTGTGATTGCTCTGTCAAATGGTAAGTGTATATTAACCTTTTAAATGTTAAAGGTTTTTCCAAAGTACTTGTACCCTTATGCATTCCTAACTGAAAAATATGAGACTTACGTTTGCTTTAACATCCTCTCTCAAACTCAGGATAATCATTCAGTACTAACACCCCAGGAGATCCTCTCTCTTTCTCTTTCTCTCTCTCTCTCTGTCTCTCTCTCTGTCTCTCTCTGTCTCTCTGTCTCTGTCTCTGTCTCTGTCTCTCTCTCTCTCTCTTTCTTTCTCTCCCCTCCCCTCCTCTCTTCTCTATCTTTTTTGGAGACAGGACCTTATTTGTTATGTACTCCAGCCTGACCTTGAGCTCACAGTCCTTCTGCCTCACCATCCCAAGTGCTGGAATTGCAGGTATGTGCTACAATACCTGGCTTCTTTGCTTTTTAAAAAATCACTCTAATGTGCAGTAGAATCTGATTCTGGCTTTAATTTTCATTTCCAATGCAACTAAAATTTAATTTTACAATGAGTGATGACATAACATGTTTTCATGTGCTTCTTTGCCATTCCTATATCTTCTTTGGTGAAGTATCTGTTAACATTTTTGACAGTTTTTATTATGTTCTTTTTGTTGAACTTTTTCTTGTTGAAATTTTTTAGTGATTTTATATTTTCAATGCAAGTTCTTCTTTAAATATCTTTTTTATTGGTAATTTGAAAGTTCTTTAACAATATAAGATTTATAGCCAGACATGGAGGCACAAGCCTGTAATCCTAGTGACTCAGGAGGTGGAGGCAGAAAGATCATGCCTTTGAGGCCAGAGACAACCTGTGTTTATTAGCAAGACCCTGACTCAAAATATAAAACAAAAAGGGGCTGAAGAAGCAGCCTAGGGGTAGAGCACTTGCAAAGTTTATGTGAGGCCCTGGATTTAATCCCCATAAGAAAAGTGTGGAAGGGACAGGAGAAAATACGTAATTTATGTATAGGAGCTGGGATTTAGCTCAGTTGGTAGAGCGCTGCCCTGCAGTCTCTGAGGCCCAGAGTTCAATTCCCAGCACCGCAAAAATGGGAGAAGGGCCTGGCAATCAACTTCCAAGGCAATCCTGAAGCACTCAGCCATTGAAAACCCTATGAGGGTCGCTATGAGTCGGATAGCAACTCGACGGCACCTAACAACAACAACAACACATATAGTTAATGCCACTCACCAGCTTTTTTTCTTTTTCATTTTTGTTTTGATTGCATCTTCTTCTAAAAGCAGATATTCTAGCTGGGACTGGTGGTGCACTCCTGTAATCCCAGCAGTTCTGGAGACAGAAGCAGGAGGAGCTCAGGCTTGAGGCCAGAGGAAGCCTGGGTAATTTAATTAGACTCATTCTTAAAACAAAAAATAAAAGGGACTAGGAATGCACTTACAAAAAGTGTGGTCAAGAGGCCCTGGGTTCAGCCACCCAGTACTGGAAAAAAAAAAAAAAGAAAGAAAAAGTAAAAGAAAAAGAAACGAAAAGAAAGCAGATATTTTTCATTTTGGTGAAGTCTAACGTATCTTTTTCTTTTTTTGTCTTTTATAAGTCAAGCAGTTGGTGTCATACCTAAGAAAACTTGACCTACATCCAAGATACAAAGATTTTCTCTTGAGTTTTCTTTTAGATGTTTTTTAGTTTTCTGTTTTACCGCTTAGTCTATGCTTTAAGTTAAATTGTTTATAGGCTATGAACTATGTGTTTTTGCAAATGTGTGTGTGTATACAAGTGTTCCGATAAACTGGACGCCGTGGCGCACACCTGTAATGCCAGTGACTCATGAGGCAGAGGCAGGAGGATCGCAAGTTCGAGACCAGAAGCAGTCTGTGTAATTTAGTGAGACCCTGTCTCGAAAAAGTAAAAAAAAAAAAAAAATCAGCTGGGGATGCAGCTCAGTGGTACAGCACTTGCAAAGCACACAAGCACGAGGCCCTGGGTTTAACCCCCAGTACCTCAAAAAACAAAAAAAGATTGCTCTGATAACATTCTCTAGTTGATTCATTGAATTGCCTTCTCATCTTTATTGAATATCAACTGAACACACCACACACACACACACACACACACACACACACACACACACACACGCAGGTTGATTTCTGGAACCTCAATTCTGTTGCATTTATCTGTTTCTGTCTTCTCACTGATGTGTCTTTGGGTTGAGATTCAGCTCAGTTAGTAGAGTGCTGCTCCGTACCCTCTGAGGACCTGGGTTCTATTCCCAGCACTGCAAAAATGGGAGGAGGATGTGGCAATCCAGTTCCAAAGCAATCCCAAAACAAACACCCATTGAACACTCTATGAAGGTTACTGTGAATCAGACATGACTCAATGGCATCTAACAACAATAACAACAATCTTCTTGCTGAAGTTTACCACAGGTTCATATTAAGCTACCAAATCAAGTACTATAAGTGCTTATGCTTTTGTTTTTGTTTCTAACTACTTTGACTCCCCGGATCTTATGATTTTTCATATTAATATTAGAATAACCTGGTAGAGTTTTATAAAAAAATTATACTGATGATGTTCTGATATTGTGTTGAATCTTTGAATTAGTTTGAATGAGAATTGCTATCTTAATATGAAATCTTCCTATCTCAAAGCCACATATATTATGAATCTACTTATTAAAGTTTTCTTTGTTCTTCCTTCATCAATGTTTTATGATATCAGAATACAGATCTTTTAAAAAGCATGTTGGTCTCATATTTAAATATACCTAAGTATTTAATCATTGTGTAGCCGTTGTGAATGGCATTTTCACTTAAATTGCCAAATATTTTTGAGTATATAAATGTGATTGACTTTTTATATGGACTGTATTTCCTTCAAACTTATAACATTTAATTTTCAATTTTAATAGAGTTTTTGTGTAAATTTCTTGAGATTTTCTATGAAGGAAATTATGTTATTTGTAGATTCCTTTTTCAACTTATCTCATTGCACTGGCAAATTTGCCAGCATGATATTCAGTATGAATAAAAGACTGAGCAGCCTTTCCTTGTTCTTTGTCTTAGAGGAAAGCATCCAGTCTTTAACCTTTAGGTATGATGTTGGTGGTGGGACTCTGTAGATGGCTGTTATAACATTGAGTAATTTTCTTTTTTTCCTAGTTTGCTCAGAGTTTCTATCATGAATAGTTATTTAATTTTGCCAAGAAATGCAAAATATATTTTAGACTTGATAATATGGTCTACTTCTCCTACCTACTTGTTTATCATAATTAACATACCCAAACTAATGGATGCATTAATATTAGTAGTCGAAAGAATGGAAATAAACTTTTTTTCTAGGTTTTCATGTGATAAGTTCTTGATTGTAAATTGCTGCTCTCACGAATAATTTAAGAACTATTAATTCTAAATCTCTCTCTCTCTCTCTCTCTCTCTCTCTCTCTCTCTCTCTATATATATATATATATATATATATATATATATATATATATGTAGTGTGATGATCTGGTATCCAGATGGATTTTTCCATCCCTGGAAGTGTACATTTATAATTCATATATCATGAGCAGGAACTCCTGATTTTTTTTTTAACAAGATGCTGTAAAGTACTTGTTCTCAATTGGCCAGTATTACTGTTAAATGTCCTATTAGTGAGTAGTCACAAATCCATTACATTTTGGTGGTGTTCTATTAGTGATTGCTACAATTTTTATTGGTGATTGATTTTATTTCTGAAATAGATATTGATCTTATCATTTATTCTCCATTCCCACTATCATCTGATTTAGGTATTTCTAATGTCTTATGTAAAATATAGCCTACAGCCATAGCACTGTAGATTCAGATCCTGTCAAATCTTGGAAGCTAAGCAGGGTCAGGAATGGTTAGTACTTGGATGGGAGACTGCCAGGGAACCCCAGATACTGAAGGAAGGACTTGGCAGCCCACTCCCAAAAATCAATCCGCCATTGAAAACCCTATGAATAGCTTGCCTGTTGTACGTAGGGTTGCTATGAGTTGGACACCAACACGAATGCACTTAACAACAACAATATCTAATATGGTTGTTGGCTAGCTCATAATGACCCTATACACAACAGATAAAATACTATTGTCATGCTTCTCTGCTATTCATACAGTTTTCAATGGAGGATAATTTTTTGTGAATGGGTCATCAGGTCCTTCTCCCAAGCCTACAGCACCTGGTGTTCCCAGGCAGTCTCCTATCCAAGTGCTAACCAGGACCAACCCAGCTTACCTTCTGAGATCTGATGGGATCAGATGTCACGGTGGTACAGCTGCAAGGATCAAACATGTAGTAGATTCATAGCTTGATTTTTTATTACCTGTTAGAAATATCATCTTATATATAAAGCAAAATGTAATGGTATTATAAGCTCTTTGTAAAGGAAAATGACCAAACACATTAGCATTATATACAGAATCTTTGATGATCTTATCCTTGTCTACTGACAGGACTTGAAGCTACAATTTGTATGCCCAACTTATATTCCATATTCTAAACAAATTGAACCACAGATAGTTTTTTGATAAATACTTTTCTCTTGAAGCCAGGCATGGTGGCACACTCCTATAATCCCAGCAGCTCGGGTGGCAGATGCAGGAGGATTGCAATTTCGAGACCAGAGGCAGTCTGCGTAACTTAGTGAGATCCTGTCTCAAAAAGTAAAAAAATGGGCTGAGGGTGCAGCTCAGTGGTCCAGCACTTGCAAAGCATGCAAGCGCAAGGCCCTGGGTTCAATGCCCAGTACTGCAAAAAACAAAAACAAACAAACAAAAAAAACCTTTTCTCATCACTATAACATTATTCTTGCATTGCTTGGAATATTTCTCAAAATTGAGCTTGTAGAGCATATTTACTATTCATTTATTGGTGTATATCTTTTAAAACAAACATCACCTTAAGTTTCTCAGCACTATAAACAGTTTTATTATGCCAACCCATTATACATAAAACTCTGTTAATGTGTCATTTGTCATCAAAGCACACCGAGCATTTTTTTGAGGGTGACACTTTTTTCTAACTACTTAGTATTTTCCATGCACAGATATATTCTTAGCACATAGTAGGGAGAATTTTAGTATACTCTTGTTATATTCCCTAAACTCAATCAATACTAATGATTGCCTTCCAATTTTTTTAAAGACAGCTTTCTTTGAAATGTTATCACAAGGATTAAGAAGGAAAAAACTCATATTCTCTGTCTAAAAATATTGTGGACAATATCATTATCAATATATTTTTCCTCGACATTGAGATCTTTTTAATAACTGAACTGGAAAATGTCATCAACATGGACTATGTAGTGAGACTGGCTATAGGGAAGCAATTTTTTTTTTCAAAATTTGGATGGGCTTTTTTTTTATAAAAGGCTATGAATTTTCTTTTACTTTTCTCTGAAACACCTATTGAGGTGATCTAAACCCATTAACTTCAAAGTTATTCCATCTTTGCGTCATCTGGTAACAGTATAAAAGAAAGTGAAAATGCTGTCAGTAGATTTCATCCAACATCCTCCAGACAAAATGGACTTTCTGAATTCCAGGCAGTTTGCCTTTTCTTTTTTTAGAAATAAGTTTGTACTCAATGTTAAACATTGCAAAATTTCAGGCACATGAAAATCACATTCAGACAGGTGTTGAAGTTATACAAGGAACACGGATCCTCTTCTCCAATGCACCTCATTTGGCTACAGAATCCAGAAGGGTATCTGTGGCATTTACCCAACACATTTTGATCCTGGTTTCTTGTGGCTGATGCAAAACACAGATGCAGAATTCTGCTGTGATTATAAATTAGCTTGTTGATCTTTAGTGCAAATCAAAATTGTTTTTATTAGCTTGGACTGTAATTGCTGTGAACTAGAAAATGTTTTCAATTTTGGATATATTTGTTGTTTCTTTCTGAATGTCTAAAATGATTCCTTTAATTAATCTCATTTATATTTATATGCCTTGTCTATCTCTGTTAGTTTTAAATTTTAGCTACTCAATATGTTACATGGAAAAAAATTTAAGAAGTTTCAGTAATCCATGATTCTTCATGCTTTGATGGATCATTGTGATATCCCAATTATCTTCTGTATTTTTTATGCAGGTAGCTGTTCTCTGAGTGTTTACATTAAGATTAATAGAATTTTTAAGTGAAGTACTTTCTGTGACAAAGATTATATTATCTCAACAGGATGCTGTGGCATATGCCTGTAATCTCAGCTACATGAGATGCTGAGGCAAGAGGATCACAGGTTTAAGGCCAGAGACAGTCTGCACAAATATAATGAGACCCCATCTCAAAATAGAAAAGTAAAAAGGGGCTGAGGGTATCGATTACTGGTGGAGCTCTTGCCTTTGCCTAGCAAGCAAAGGTTTTGGGCTCAATCGCTATTTCTGGGAAAAAAAGAACAAAAGGGAAAAGACTAGCTAAAAAGAAAAAAAGCATTCATGAGGAATTTATCAAAGTTGGCCATATGCCTTATTATTGAATCATATTTAATTTGGGAACAAGTTCTGAGAAATGCATCATTAGAGGAATTCATCATTGTATAAAAATTATCCCCCACACGTCTGTCAGTTTGCTGCATTGTGGGGGCTTGTGTGTTGTGATGAGGCTGAGAGCTCTACCACTGTAACCTCGGACATGAGCAAGGTTACCCATGGTGGACAGGTTTTCAGCTGACCTTCCAGACTAAGACAGACTAGGGAGTAGGACCTGGTGAACCACTCCCGAAACAACTAGTCATTGAAAACCCTACGGATAGCAAAGAAACACTGTCAGATATAGTGCTGGAAAATGGAAGGCACTCAAAAGACTACTGGGGAAGAGTTGCCTCCTCCAAGTACAGTCTACCATGATGACGGAAATGGAGTAAAACCCCAGGGTGCTCAACTTGCTGATGTGGCATGACTCAAAATGAGGAGAAACAACTGTAAACATCCATTAATAATTGGAACATGGAATATACATAGTATAAATCTAGGAAAATTAGAAATTGTTAAAAGAGAAATGGAGCGCATAAACGTTGACATTCTAGGTATCAGTGAGCTAAAATGGACTGGCATAGGCCATTTTGAGTCAGACAATCATATGGTCTACTATGCTGGGAATGATAAACTCAAGAGAAATGTGGTTGCATTCATCATCAAAAAAGACATTTCAAGATCTGTCATGAAATACAATGCTGTCAGTGATAGAATAATATCCATATGCCTACAAGGAAGGCCAGTTAATATGACTATTATTCAAATTTATGCACCCACCTCTAAGGCCACAAATGAAGAAAGGGAAGACTTCTAACAGCTTCTGCAATCTGAAATAGATCAAACATGCAATTAAGACATACTGATAATCACTGGTGAATGGAATGCAAAGGTTGGAAACAGAGAAGAAAGCTCAGTAGTTGGAAAATATGGCCTTGGTGACAGAAACGAAGCTGGAGATCGCATGATAGAATTTTGTCAGACAAATGACCTTTTCATTACAAATACATTTTTTCAACATCATAAATGAAGACTATACACATGGACTTCACCAGATGGAACAGCAGGAATCAAATTGACTACATATGTGGAACGAGACAATGGAAAAGCTCTGTACAAAATGTCAAAAAAAGACCAGGTGCTGACTGTGGATCAGACCATCAATTTCTCATATGCAAGTTCAAACTAAAGCAGAAGAAAATTAGAATAAGTGTAGAAGAACCACGGTATGACCTTGAGTATATCCCACCTGAGTTCAGAGACCACCTCAAAAATAGGTTTAGTGCATTAGACACAAATGATAGGAGACCAGAAGAGCGGTGGCATGACATATAAGATATCATTCAAGAGGGAAGCAAAAAGTTCTTAGAAAGACAAGAAAAAAAGAAAAGAAAAAATTACATGTCAAAAGAGACACTGGACCTTGCCCTCGAACATCCAGCAGCTAAAGCAAAAAGAAGACATGATGAAGTTAAGGAACTAAAGAGAAGATTTCAGAAGGCAGCTCAAGAAGACAAAAACAAATATTATAATGACATGTTCAAGGAACTGGAGTCAAAAAACCAAAAGGGAAGAACACGCTCTGTGTTTCTCAAGCTTAAGGAAGTGAAGAAAAAGTTCAAACCTCAAGTGGCAGTAGTGAAATATTCTACAGGGAAAATATTAAATGATGCAGGAAACATCAAAAGAAGATGGGAAGAATACACAGAGTCTTTATACAAGAAAGAATTGGTAGATGACCAACCATTCCAAAAGGTTTCATGTGGAGAGGAACCAATGGTGTTGAAGGACTAAGTGGAAGCTGCCTTGAAAGAACTGGTGAAGCACAAGGCTCCAGGAATTGATGGGATACCAATAGAGATGTTTCAACAAACAGATGCAGTGCTGGAGGTGTTAACATGTTTATGCCAACAGATTTGGAAAACAGCTACCTGGCCAACTGACTGGAAGAGATCCATATTTGTGCCTATTCCCAAAAAAGGGGATCTAACTGAATGTGCAAACTGTCGGACAATATCATTAATATCACACACCAGCAAAATTGTACTAAAGATCATTCAGAAGCAACTGCAGCAGTATATAGACAGGGAATTGCCAGAGAATCAAGTGGGATTCAGAGGAGGGCGGGGAACCAGGAACATCATTGCTGATGTCAGGTGGATATTAGCTAAAAGCAGAGAATATCAGAAAGATGTCTATCTATGTTTTGTTGACTATGCAAAAGCATTTGATTGTGTGGATCATAACAAATTTTGGATAACACTTCGGAAAATGGGAATACTACAACACCTAATTGTGCTCATGAGAAATCTGTACATGAACCAGGAGGCAGTTGTTCAAATAGAACAAGGAAACACTGAGTGGTTTAAAGTTGAGAAAGGTATGCGTCTGGGCTGTATACTTTCACCCTATCTCTTCAATTTATACGCTGAGCAAATAATCTGAGAAGCTGGACTTTATGAGGAAGAACGTGGCATCAAGATTGGAGGAAGACTCATTAACAACCAGCGTTAAGCAGATGACACAACACCGCTTGCTGAAAGTGAAGAGGATTTAAAACATTTACTGATGAAGATCAAAGATCACAGCCTTCAATTTGGGTTGTGACTAACCATCAACAAAACAAAAACCCTTGCAACCTGGCTAGTATGCAACTTCACAATAAATGGAGAAAAGATTGAGGTTGTCCAAGATTTCACTTTGCTTGGCTCTATAATCAACACCCATGGAAGCAGCAGTCAAGAAATCAAAAGATGCATTGCTCTAGGAAAAGCTGTGGCAAAAGATCTCTTTAGAGTATTGAAAAGCAAAGATGTCGCATTGAAGATGAAGGTGCGTCTGACTCATGCCATGATATTTTCAGTGGCATCATATGGTTGTGAAAGCTGGACATGGAAGAAGAGAGACAGAAAAAGAATTGAAGCTTTTGAATTGTGGTGCTGGAGACGTCTATTGAATATCCCATGGACTGCCAAAAGAACCAACAAATCTGTCCTAGAAGAAGTGCAACCAGAGTGCTCTTTGGAAGCAAGAATGGCCAGACTTTGTCTTATATATTTCAGACATGTAGTCAGGAGAGATCAATCCCTGGAGGAGGACATCATGTTTGGGAGAGTGGCAGATCAATGCAAAAGAGGAAAACCCTCTGCCAGATGGTTTGACATGGTGTCTGCAACAATGGGCTTGAACATAAATAGATGGTTTGCCTGGCACAGAATCGGCAAGTGTTTTGATCTGCTGTACATAAGGTCGCTATGAGTTGGACTCGACTCGACGGCACCTAACAACAACAACAACATAAAAATTATTAGTTGTTGTTGTTAGGTGCCGTCGAGTCGGTATCCGACTCATAGTGACCCTCATAGGGTTTTCAATGGCTGAGTGCTTCGGGATTGCCTTGGGAGTGGATTGCCATCCCTTCTCCCATTTTTGCAGTGCTGGGAATTGAACTTGGGGCCTCAGAGACTGCAACGCAGCGCTCTACCCACTGAGCTAAATCCCAGCCCATAAAAATTATAGAGTATCCTTATACAATCCTAGATGGCATATGGTCTGGGGTTTAGCTCAGTTGGTACAATGCTGCTGCACTCTCTGAGGAACTGTGTTTGATGCCCACCACCACAAAAATGGGAGAAGGATGGGGCAATCCATTCCCAAAGCAACCCCAAAATAATCAGCCATTGAAAATTCTATGAAGGTCATTATGAGTCAGATACAACTTGACAGCACACAACAATAACAAGAAGATGGTATATAAGTCAATCAGTTGAGATGGCTTCAGATTGTAGTCAAGAAATATGGTAAACAGGATATGTACTAAGCTAAAGCCAACCTAACATGGTGAATTGTTCCATAACAAACTTCTTTATAGGTAGAACACTGTAAAATAATGATAAAAGTATAGCATTCTAATTACATAAACCATTGCCATAGTCATTTATTATCATGATCAAGTCTATCAAGTATTATTTACTATACATGATTATGCATTATGCTGATATGTGACTGGCAGTAGATGTTTGTTTACACCCAAATCACTACATACATGTGAATGATATATTGTGTTCCATAATGAAACCTGCAACTTCACTTAGCTATAGTATTTATTTTTACTCCATTATAATCTTAAGGGATGGAGGTAGTATATGGAATCTTTAAATGATCAAAATGCCATTATTCAGTGCAGGAATGCATCATTTTAATATAACGATTAAAATTTATGCAATTCTAAACTTTAACCTCTAAGAGAGGGACACTCAACATTTTACATAGAGAAAAAATTAAGAATTTTGAGTAGTGTATGGCTGTGAGAGAGGAAAGAGAGAGAAAGAAATGGAGAGAGAAAGAGAGAAAAGGAGAGAGAAAGGAGAGTGAGAGAGAGAAAGAAAATGAGAGGAGAGAGTGAGAGAGATGAAAGAGGAAAGATTTCTCATTTTGAGATTCCTAGTTCCAATAACTGCTCTAGCTGGAATTAAATTACTTAGAATGAGCCATAATATAAGTTAAGTCACTACAATGGCTCTCTGAGGGCTCTATTCACTAATAATATATGCTCATTTGTGTGCATTTTCAAGTAGCTTTCTTGAAAGGGCCTCATGACCCACCACTTCTTAGGAAATTACAGGCCAATAATAGCCCTTACCCAAGGGGTTACTTACTATGCAATGTTTTTTGCAGCCCTATTTAGAAAGACTGTATAAAAGGAAGAAAATTATTAGAGAAGAAGAGTGAAAAATAGAATGAGGAACAAAAAATAGAGTAAATTATTTGGAGTAAATTGTATTTTCTACTATCCTTAAGACCTTGAGAAGAGTAGAAAAGATAGCTAATGGGAAAAATCAATTCTTGCTATTTACTCATGGTAATATACACATATTCAAGATTAAAATATATACTTACTATTGTATAAACAAGAACAACAAAAATGTGTTAATAGGAAAACAATAGAAATGAGTTTAGTTTATGAAAACCACAAAAGAAAGTGTCTGAATCAGGATATCTTCCCAGAATCTGAACTGATGTGTATCTGAATTCAATTGAAAATGACTGAATGGCTTCCAAGATTGATGTCTCTGGGTATTGAGTGAACAATTATAAATCAGGAAGCAATAGCAGGTGATATTTCCCTCAGCCAAACTCCATAGCTAGGTATCAGTGTAAATCATTCTAGACTGAAGGACCACTGAGAGTATTTCTATCCTTTGACTATCAAAGGTGACATCCATGGGAAGCAGATCTAAAGAGAAGGATTTTTCTGAAGCCGTCTACATGGGACTAGAGGAGAGGGAAAAGAATGCACCATGATAGAAACTGCAGGCAGAGAAACACATGTGTCAGATGAATGTCTGAAAAAGGTGATGTTGGCTGAGGAGTCTGCCATTGGTGAAAAATGGAGTTAAATACATTGGAAACACATCATGTACAAAATTGCGTGTAATTATAATCAGGATTCAGGGCATTTGCCACTTTAATTCCAATGCAGAAATCTTTCAATTGCTCCTTATATCTCATCTTTTTAATACATATTAGTTGAGTGCATACTATAGGCCAGATATAATACTTGGTGTCAAGTGTTTTGTTAATATTTAAGGGAACACTTGTACAAAGAGTTTAAGAAGTCTATTCCTTATCTATTTTTATAGAAAATACCATAAGTTTAGCATTTTCAAGCAAAAAATTGTATTATTTCATGTCCCATGGGTCAAAAATTTGGATACAGGTTAAATGAATTCTCTGCTCAGGGTCTCTTTAGAATGAAATCATGATTTTGGTTGGGGCTGCAATATCATTTAAAGCTCAGAGTCCTTTTCCAAGTTCATTCAAATTGATGATAGAATTTAGTTATGTGTGATTTCAAGACTGAGGTTTCCTATATCCCTTTCCAATGACAATTCATTATGTGACAGTGAATTTTCTTCCATCTCAGCAAATATACTTCTCTGACAGTTTGCCTACTTTTAAAGACATCTGTAGCCAGGTCAGGCACACCCAGATAATTCCCTTTGAACTAACTGAAAGTCATCTAATTAGTAACCTAATTATTGAATATATTCTATCATATTCACAACAATTTCCCACATTCAAGGAATGGAAATGATACAAGGTATAGGTTATGGTTGGCCATCTTTTGATTCTGCATGTCACATAAAGCTTTCTGAAGAAAATCTGCATAAGCAATGAATGGGAGTAAGATTATTATATCTAGAGGAATGAGTATATGGAACTCTTAGAGTCAGAAGAGACCACAGAGAATCAAAGAAACTTGGAGAAATTCAATTTTTCTTCGGAGAAGAAATCTGCATGTCACAAAAGAGCTTGTATGATCATGCATAATCTAGCACCATATGCACCACCAGTTTAGTTTATCACCACTTTCAGGTTTGAACTCTATATTGAGATCTACCAAATTCCATCCTTTTCTTTTTTATAGTTATATTAAACTTTCTTTTGTTGTTCACAGCATCAGGTTTTTTCACATCCCGATGTTCTAATATAATTTCTTAGCAAAAAAATGAATTGTATGAAGGAGGAATAGGAATTATTCTAGTGAAATGATGGATCTCCAAATACAGGTTAAATGCCTTTATTATTCAATATGTTGGTACACCGTAATGCCATATGCCATCATATATCATTCTATATTGCAATTACCCATTTTGTTTTGACCCAGAAAATGTAAGATCTACACTCACTATTTGATATAGTCTGAATGTCCCCACCAAATTCATGTGCTGAATCTCCATTGGGATGGCATTAATAAGTGAGGCCTTTTAGGAAGTGATTAAGTTATGAGGGCTCTACCTTCATGAATGGGGCTGGAGTCAACTAGTCTAGATTCATTTTTCATTTTCCATTCTTCATCCATTAACACTGTAGAATTCCAGACACTATCTTGAAGGATTAAAACAAGGCCCTCACTAGACATTGAACATGCTGGTGCCTTGACCTTGGACTTTCCAGACTTCAAAATTATTTGAAATAATAAATTACCTAATATTATGGTTTGAATCTGAAATGTTCCCCAGAGCTCATGTATTAAATGTTTGGTCCCAAGTAGTGGTGCTATTGGAAAGTGATTACCTCATTAGACCACTAGCTAGCTTCTTCAATGGACTATTAGAAGGTGGGGTTTTGTTGGATGCAGTAGGTTAGTAGGGTGTAGCTTTAACGGCTGCATCTTTCCTGGGCCCCTGCCTGTCTTTCTGGTTCCATATTTTCTGTCTGCAATGGGATAAGCAGCTCTGCTTTCCTACATGGTCCCTGTCACAATGTTTTAGCCTCACTTTAGGCCCAAAACAATGGATCCAACTGATCTCGGGCTGAAACCTATGAATACATAATAAATCCTTCCTCCCTTTAAGCTGTTTGTCTCAGGTATTTGTTGTAGTTACTAAAAACTAGCATTTAATTTGTGGCATTTTGTTAACAACAGAATAAGTAGACTAAGCCACAATTACAGTTTCCTTTTCACCTAGCCATTAAATCAAGCAATAGATGGTGAATGAGGCTGGTGACAATGAGGCTGACAACAAAAATAGAAGCAATGAAGACAGACAAAATGATAACAGCATTAAGAACAAAACTTTTTAAATCATAAAATTATTTAAAGTGAAAAAATACAAATACTTCACTTCCTGGTAAATTTCAACAATAATTTTGTTTGAAGCAAAGCTCAATGAAAGTATTTCTGCCTCAAAAGCTATTGACCTCATATGATGAGTTCTGTTTGTGTCCAGAGCTGAAATAAGAGTTATATGAATGGATAAGTTCTGAAGTTGAAGGTTTGTTATGTTTGGAATGTATTTAAATAAGTAAAGTGGTTTTCTTGTTGACTTGCACTTCAATATTGTGCATCAGTCTTTTACTAAGAGCAGCTTGAAGTCTAGAATGCTGCTGAAGATGCACATGCTCACCTTAGGACTGTGAATATAAACACAGCAAAGACTATATCATGGGCTCCCCTTCCAGCTGAGCACTTTTTCTGTGACCATTGCTAATGTAATATATTCAAAGATGCATATCAATGACATAGTAGGTAAAAAATATCCATATTGATTATTAAACTCTAGGATAGAATGTTGTTTTCCTAAGCATTTCATTATGACTATAAATGTAACCTTAGCAGTAAAATGGTATCATGTAACACTGACATATCTTTTTATTTCAAGGTAGGTGAACTCTTGGATATTAAAAAGTGTTTTGTTAGGTGTCATCGAGTGGGTATACGACTCATAGCGACCCTCTGTACAACAGGGGAAACACGATTGTCAGTGCTTCTCTGCTGTTCATAGGGTTTTCAATGGCAGATTGATTTTTGGGAGGGGGTTGCCAGGTCCTTCCCCTAAGCCTACAGCTTCTGGTGTTCCCAGGCGGTCTCCCATCCAGGTACTAACCAGGCCTGACCCTGCTTAGCTTCCAAGATCTGATGGGATCGGATGCTACAGGGCTACAGCTGCAGGCAAAAAGTGTTTTATACACTTTCAATTCTTTGTTTCTTAGGGCTGCCATACAAAGGTTTCACGAACTGGTTAGTTTAAGATAACAGAGTTATTCTTTCAGGTTCTGAAAGTTAGAAGCTCAAAATCAACTTGTTGGTAGGGTCGTGTTCTTTCTGAAGGCTCTGTTGTTGTTGTGGGGTTCCTTGGAATGGCTAAGACTCATAGCAACCTTGTGTACAACAAAACAAAACAGTCCCTGACCCTGCCTAGCCCTCCACTGTGTCAGTGCTTCTCTGCTCTCTATAGGGTTTTTAATGGCTTATTGTTTGGGGATTGTTTTTGAGAGTGGGCTGCCAGGTCCTTCTCCCATTTTTTACATTGCTTGGGATCAAACCAAAGACCTCAGAGTGCACAGAGCAGTACTCTAACAACTGAGCTTAGAGAAGAATATTTCCATATTTCTTTCTAATTTCTGGTCGCTCCAGACATTTCTTGGAATTCTTTGTCTTATATTTGCCTCATCCCAATTTCTACCTCTGATGTCTCATGTCCTTCACCCATATGTCTTTATGTGCTGTTTTATGAAGATACCAGTCATTGGATTTAGGGATTTCCCTAATTCAGAATGTCTTCAATTTAACTAATTACATGTGTAAAGACCCTACTTCAAAAGTAAAATCATGACCTTATTTCATTTTTGATTGCTGAGTAGTATTCCATTGTGTATATATACCATAGTTATTTTTATCCATTCTTCTGTTGAAGGGCACTTTGGTTGATTCCATATCCTTGCTATTGTGAAAAGTGCTGCATTGAACATGGAGATACAGGTGTCTCTGTGGTATGATGACCCATCTCCCTTTGGGTAAATTCCCAATAGTGTTATAGCTGGGTCATATGGTAGATCTACTTTTAGTTTTTTAAGATACCTCCATATTGATTTCTACAGTGGTTGGACCAATTTACAAAATGGATGGAATTAGAGAAAATTATTTTAAGTGAACCAACACAAGCTCAGAAAGAGAAACACCACATGTTCTCACTCATATGTGGGAGCTGAATCAAAATTATAAGAAGTAAAAATCCTATTCAAAGGTCGGATCAAAATAAAAGGGGGAAAAAAGATAAAAATGGTGTCAATATAAATGGTCTAGAAAATGCATGCAATTGTTCTAACAAGAAAAAAACAAAGACCACTACAGGAAAAGTTTCTATCTTAAACAGAACTGGAACCCAAGGACATATAGAAAAATATTACCAAGTAAAAGATAGAGATTACTTAGATGGGGAGGGTGGGGGCGGAAGCATAGGAGAGGGCAAGGGGGAACCTATATGAATAATGTACATCAAAATGCATATATGGAAATGTCACAATGAAAAGTATGTCAGAATAAATCACATTAAGGTGTACATTAAAAATTTCCAATAAAAAAAAGTAAAATCATGTTCTGAGTTTCCAGTTGGACATATCTTTTAGGGAAACACTATTCAACCCCATACATTATTGTAGAAATGTTCTTTTTTCTTCTCACAGGCAGTGTAAGTTTTAAATTTCTTTGCTATTTTCCCAGGATTTCAATAATGTATGACTTCTTTTTTCTATTTATGACATGTATTTTTTTCATTTTTTTCCTTAATGTTCTTATGTAACTCGAATTTATATAGTATATATCCATTCACACTTAATATGAAGATCTTATTATAGTTATATAATAGCTATATTGTATACATGAGAAAAGGACATGGCAATCCACTCCCCATGCAATCCCGAAACAATCAGTCATTGAAAACCCTATTAGGGTCACTATGAGTTGGACATGATTGGACAGCACCAAGCAACAACAACATATTATACACAATCACAAAAAATACTTAAATAGTAGCAAATTTATCTACACTTCTTCAAAATTTTATGCTATTGAGTTTCAATTCTTAATTTTCATTGTACTTTTAGAAGTAAAGGAGGAATATTAAATGATAATGGTGATAGTCGGCCTCCTGAGCTAATGTTTCTCTTTTCACTCCACCTCCACACACAAAACCACACATATATCTCTTTGTGGTCTCCTTTCCAGTACTTATTAAGCAGACAATATATCATCATTAGATATTTTTCCCATTGATCCCACTAGACTCAGAAATATAAGCTTCAGGGAAGGTTCAGGATACACCTTTTATTTAAGAGTAGCCCTAGTACTTACAATAATGCTGTGTGAAGTAATCATATAACAAGTACTTACAAATTAAGCAAACATATATTGCTTTCATAATTAAGTATTTCATTTGTTTGTTTGTTTTATTGTGGTACTTGGGGGCTGTACCTAGAGCCTTGCACATACTTGGTAACTGCTCTACTACTTAGTTGCACCTAACCCCGTTTTTATTTATTTTGAATCAGAATCACCCTAAATTGCACAGGCTGCCTCTAGCCTCAAACTGATGATCCTCCTTCCTCTGCATCCCCAGACACTGTGATTATAGGCACGCGCCACCACAACCAGCTGTTTTGTTGTTGTTGTTGTTGTTGTTGTTTGGTTCTAAACAATTATCGCATTAATCTATTGAATAATAGCTGAGCATTCTTTATTTTAATGAATTTTACTTATTTGGGATTTTTATATCTCTAGTTATTGCCTTTTCTACTCCTCCTTCTCCTCTTCCTCCTCCTCCTCCTCCTTATTCTTCTTCTACTTGGTACTAGGAAGTTCAACCCTAGAGCTTCATGCATGCTAGGCAAGTATTTTATTACTGAGCAACATTCACAGCCCTTTATTATTTTTTTTATTTTGAGACAACATCTTGCTAAGTTGGTCAGGCTGCCCCTTTGTCCTCAAACTTGCTATACTCCTGCCTTTGCCTGTTGAGTTTCTGGAATTACAAGGCATGCACCGCAATACCAGATTTATACTTGCAGTCCTACTTTTACTTAATATCTTGTGTGTCAAATTGTCCTGTCAAATTTGGTAGATGTTTTTAATGCACCTGAGATTCTTCTAATATTTTTGTCTTTTCTATACATATTTTTTTAAAAATATACCTTTTGTCTTGTTCTAATTTAACTAACAGCAAAGTTGCAATTCCCAGAAATATAGGCTAAATATGGATTTAAACTAAAACTTATTGGTGTCTATGAAGGTACACAGAGTATGATTCCTTCTTAGAGGGAAAGAGACACAGTGGGTTTTGGCTGCCACAGAAAATAATATATAAGCAGGTTCCATTCTCAATTCAGTAATATATTCTTTTCTCATCAAGCCAGGGTCACATGGAACAAATGGCCCAAGATTTTCCCTCCCCTCTTTCCTAATCTTGTTCTGGCTTACCTGAGAAACTTGTGTGCTATAAAAGAGATAAATTTATCTTAAAATTAATCAATGTTGTTGAATCTTTAATCTTCAGTGTTGAGTTGTTATATTTTAAGTACACCATATATATCATTATGAAGATGAAAAGTGTGTTAAATGGTTTTTTAAATACAATTTTAAGATGATTTTAGACATTTGCTATTATAGTTACTTCATCAGTGAAATTTATGTTATTTCTTTAATCATGCTGTTATAAATTTGATAATTTTATTATCATGAAAAATATAAAAATATACATATATATTTCCCAGTCAGTGTTGTTTTGGTCATGTTACTTTAGAAGTAAAATGTTAATCTGAGTGGTTTTCACAATACTTACATGAATTTGTTACATACAAACATAATGCTTTAAGAAACTTTGTTGAAATAGTTTTAGTCTATCAATGGTTTTCTTTAGAGAGTAATTTTCTGTCACATCATGGAATTTTATAAGATGACAAGACCAACCATTGTGCTGGCCTGACATTTTATAATAATAGGAAATTAATATTCAGAATAATGTATATTCATTAAATGGCTATGTCTCTTGCATGTGGTTGCAATGATATGGTACTAATGGGGCTAATTTCTAGTTTATTGTAAAATAGCTTTCACTTTTCCAGGTTGGAAATCTAAAGTATTTGAATTACATTGCTATTCGCTTTTATGTTTAGTATCCTGTTAATGAGCTTACATAATAATATCTAGCAGTAGCCAAAAATTTTGTAAGAATTGCTGTTAGTTGGGCATATTTGAAAAATGAGAATACATATTTATTTGAGCAAGGAAAATAGGCCTATCTCTATTCTCAAAGGAACATTAAATAGATCAGCCTTTTCTAATTTCATTAAATGCTTATTAGATTGGATTGGATTCACCTTTTATATATTACATAGTGGTTTAGTCAACACATACATCCAGGCATGTTAAAAATTGAACTTTTAGTAAACTTAAAGTCTTAACTGCATTTCTCAGCAAAAGTAATATTACAGATGAGATTCATAATTACTTTCAAGGGGACACAGAGTCTTCTTTATGACTCCTAAAATTTCTTGCTTTTACAACTCATAATAATACCTACAAATGTCACTTGCAAAGTCATATTCACCATATTTGGCAAACTAGAGTATAGTTTAAATACTTATCTACAATTTGAAAACATCATCAGCATGTTGCATGTATATTATTTTATTTGTGTATTAAAGGTGCAGCAATTAGATTTACTCTGACAATGATACAGCCACGTAAAGTTTATAAGAAGTATTTGGCTATAAGTATTTAGTTTAGATAGTTCTATCTTTATGATGGGCTGGGATTTAGCTCAGTGGGTAGAGCGCTGCACTGCAGTCTCTGAGGACCCGAGTTCAATTCCCAGCACCACAAAAATGGGAGAAGGGCCTGGCAATCCACTCCCAAGGCAATCCCAAAACAGTCAGCCATTGAAAACACTATGAGGGTCGCTATGAGTCAGATACCGACTCGATGGCACCTAACAACAACAACATCTTTATGATAGTAATTAGTAGCATCTATGGATCTTGTAATTTGTGACAATATTGATAAACCTGGAGGTCAATATGTTAAAGGAAATTGTTGGAAGTTGAAGAATGCACCCTGGAATATTTGGATCTGATCTCAGGACTCACATGACCTATTTCCTAGGACAATGCGATTATTCTTAGAGGTGTTGGCAAACCACAGAGGGTAGAACTGAAGCCAACTCCCTGGATGGCACATGTATTGTCTAGGGAGTAAGAGTGTTCTTTTGAGACATTCTGTGTCTTCCTAGCATAGGTAGGGAAGTCCTATTTTAAACATGGATAAGGAAGCTAATTCATGTCAGAGATGTGTGTGAAACTTTTCATTCGTAACACTTATACATGCCTTAAAGCTACTGATATGTTCAAGATGTACTAAGTTGCTGATTATATTGAGCTTGCAACCATATATAAGCAAGATGTTGCTTTTAATAAACATCCTTAGTTCCTTGAGACTTTGGATCCTTCTTTGGCTTGCTTCCAGTCATCAGGTCCCAGTCTCTGAAGACCACTACAGGAAATAAAGCAGGCACAGGAAGACAAATATCACATGGTCTCATAGTGAGATCTGCAAATGTTGCTCTCATAAAAGTAGAGAGTGGGAGCCAGATGATGTGATGCATGCCTGTAAACCTAGCTAATTGGGAGACTGAGCAGGAGGACAGCAGGTCCAAGGACAGAGGCAGCTTGTACAACTTAGTGATACTCTGTCTCAAAAGTTAAAGATAGGCAACCCACTCCCAAAAATCAATCTGCCATTGAAAACCCTATGAACAGCAGAGAAGCACTGACAATAGTGTTTCACCTGTCGTACACAGGGTCACTATGAGTCGGATACCGACTTGACGGCATCTAACAACAACAAGTGTAGCTCAGTGGTGGAGTGCTTGTCTACCATGTGCAAAAACCCTGAGTTCAACCCCCAAGGACAAAAAAAGAAAAAAAAAAAAGAGGAAAGAGTACATTTTTAAAAGACATACCACATTCTATCCTTGACATAGTGAATTGGAAAAGTAGCACTCTCTGCAAATGTTTTCAGTGTGATTCCTATGAACTAATAAATATTGATTTAGACCATGAACCTAATAGCAAAGTGTGACTGGTCCTTATTCATACAGAAGCAGCTGATGGTGATTCATGCTCTCATTTAGTAGCATCCAGTGAACTCCTTCATGTGCATATGATGACTTTTGAATATTAAACTCCCTGTGTTACTTCTTAAACCCCTTTATGTGCACTCTAGTTGAAAGCCTTCCCATGAAACCATGGAGCTGCAAAAACAGTAAATCTATTTAACTTCTTCTCCATTCAGTATAAGTAGGAATGTAGGACACCAGTAGAAGTCTACTTATATTCTTTTGTACATGTCAAGTTTTGCTTTCTTTTTACTTTTATTAGGGACATTTGAGAATTAAATAATGACATTCATGAAATAACAAAGGATGTAAGAAACAGGTATATGTGCTTATGCAAATATATGCTCACTATTGCTCTACTAGTCAGCTTTCCATTGCTGTAACAAACACCTGAGATAATCAAATTATAAAGAGAACTGTTTATTGGCTCACAGTATTAGAGATTTCAGTCCATAAATGATTGGTACCATTGCCTTGCGTCAGTGGTAGCACATCATGATGACAGTATGTGATAGAGAAAAACTGTTCAGCTCGTGGCCAAGAAGAAAAGAGAGAAAGAAGGCTGGGATCCCACCACCCTCTTCCGGGATATTCCAAGTGACCTAAAATGTGCCAATAGACTCCACCTTAGTTTCTTCCTCCTCATAATAGTGCCCGCTGGGTACAATGCCTTTATCACATGGGCCTTTGGGGGACATTTCAGATACAAGCTGTGGCAATATGTTTTCAGAAATTGCTTACACTTATGACATAATAAGGAAAAAATCACTGTGTTGCCTTATGTAGAAGCTTAGTTCATGGGCCCCCTCTACTGCTATGATTAATTCATTCTATAAACTATAGAATTTTCCAACTCTGTCCCTAAATCAGAATCTCTAGTGATAAGGCATAGAAATCACCATATTTAATAAGCATTTTTGATAAATCTTATTCTCAATCATGTTTAAGTATCACTACCTTGTTCACCATACAGACTTAATTTCCTTGAAAGACACATAGAATCAATGAACACAATAATTTAGTGATAGTTTTGAAAAACCTTATCTGGGAGTTACATTTTTTGAGAATCATCACTACATAGGAACATAAAGAAGCCAATAAACTAAAACTATTCTAAAGCAATTTTACTGTACTAAAGATTTGATTGTTTGGCACTTACTCATTTGCCAAGCTAATCTAAGACTTACAAAGCTAAGCAGTGTTCATGTCCTTATAGGTTTAAAAATCACTTTTCATCAATAAAATGCCTTTTGGATAGATCGAATACAAAGATCAATAATGTAAATATTAAAGTATATATACTAAGGCTTTTATGGTTTTAGTCTCTTGTTTTGTTCAGTAATTTTCTTTTATGAATCAAATTTACAAATAAGTTTATCCTTCTTACCATAATGTGAAATTAAAAGACAAGATGATAAGATTTTGAGTCTCATGAGTAAGATCATTTGTCTCTCATCTCAGAATCTCTACATTTTTCTATAAAATAAACACAAAAAGTTTGCAAATTTTCTCTATCTGTGGAATGAAGACAATTTCTTTACAGACTGTATTGTTCTTACTTTTTCTTGTCAGAGATCTCTAATTGTCAATTAAAAAACTGGTTTATTTATGAAACAAATCATTTTAAGAATAAACACTGTGTTCATTCTATTGCTCATTTTGTTTTCCTTCCTTGAAAATGATATCCTCCCATTCTAAGTTATTTAAGCAATACAGAAAAATGTAAACAACAAATCATCCCTATCATGATTTGAATCTAAAATATCCCTTAAAGATCATGTATGTTTAAATGTTTGGTCTCCAGATGGTGATGCCGTTTACAGAGACTATGGAACCTTGGGAGGTGAGACTCTACCTTTATAGAAGTGGCTCCCTGAGGGAAGGCCTTTGAGGTTTACCCTGGACCTGTGGTTCTGGTCACTCTCTCTGCTCTCAGCTCAATGACTTGAGGTTGTCTGCTGTGGACTCTGACACCTTCTGCTGCCATACCTGCCCTGCTTCCATTATGGATTTTGATCCTTTAACCATGAGCTCCCAATAAATATTTCCTCCCATAAATTTGCTTTAGTTTCTGCACCACAATAATGTACCAGCTGACTGATACAATCACAAATAAGTCTTGTAAAAAAAAAAATAAAACATGTTCTCAGTACACATAGCCTCTGCACATGTTGATAACTCTGTCTCTGAATTTCCTCTTGAAAGTTACAATTGCTTAAACAAACTTTCCTGGCATTGCCTAGAGGGATTGTCTGAGGATATGATTGATTCCTAGGCTTCAAGTGAGGGTGGAAGTTCAAGTTTCATTGGCTCTGGTGCAGGAAGATTACAACTATGGAATGAGCTATAGAGAAGGCTTGTCTCTCTTGGAAGCCCAGGGCAAAGATCATAGATCAGAGTTCCCTGAGTGAGCAAGGCCTGTCATGAGTGCTGACGATCCCTTTCTATTTATATAGGCTGTCTAGTTCTGTTGATCTCAGTAGAACTGGAGAAGGCTGCTATAATAGATAAAATTTCTCCTAATTTCTTTCATATAATCAAATTTCTATTGTCACTAATAGCATAGGAGAGTTTTGGAGGCAACATACACTCCAACCCAAGGTGATATAAAGCTTGATAATTTTGCCAATCTCATGGGTATAAATCATATGTCATTATGGTGAGATATGTATGATATGAATTATATACACAGCACAGTAATTTGTATTTTTCTAGTTACTAATGAATTATAAGTCAGTTTCTATTTGAATTTATTTTTCTAAGATGTACATATGTTGACTTTCCTTCACCCGTCCTTTTTTTTTTTTTTTTTTTGATGAATGGTGACTTGAAAAAAGCAATGCACTAGAAATAAGGCAAGCCTGTTTGACAGCTGTTTGACATCAGACCAAGCTCTGTGTCATTCTGAGCTGTCAAACCAACAATGCTGTTGAAATCCTCCACAGTGGGCATTGTCTGCTTGGACCTTCAGGCCCATTATTTTCTCTTCTCTGCATTTCTATATGCCTCAGGAGGCTGGTGACACAGTCTTGCATCATCTGACCCTTTTATCTCTTTGTTTCTATTTAGGTTTGACCAAAGTAATTCCCAGGAGCTGTTGATGGGTAGAAGCACCATTCTACTCCCTTCCTCTCTTTGGCAATGTAACAGTTCATAGTGGCTAGTCACTGCATGATTTACCAGTCTTGGTGGATCTTTTAACCCTACCTCAAACACTGTAAGTTACCCATTTATTAAACATTTTCTTAGTACCTCCCTAAGTACAAATCTATGTTCTGATGGATTCTCTGGAATAAAGACAACTATAACAGATTTCTTCAAACATCTTTGGTAAAATTGTTTTCTGAGTGTTACCAAAACTTAGAAAGTAAATGTATTCCTTTTTGATAGTTCATTGGCAGAATAACTGAAACTGACTTTGAAGAAAAGAAAAACAAAATGTATCGTTTGAAAGGCAGCCAAAGTTTTTTTTAAAGTTTTAGAAACAAGAACTATAGCCTGGGTGTCCATGCTTTCCAAAGTTGACTTATTTAAGAAGATAGTAGGCAGAGCCTGTGATTTTTTCCTTGTACTTGGACTATGGTCTATCTGGTACATAATGCCTTCTACAACCAACTTAACCTTTCAGGAAGGATTTGAGATGACTCAAAATACAAGTTGAGTACAATATGAAACAGGAATTTTCTTAGCTCAAATATACAATTCCAAAATAGATGAGGTAAGTAAGCTAAAGTTACTAATGGAGCCTACCAAATAAACTGTATACTAAAAAAATCTACCTAAAAAAGTACACACATTTTGTCATAGATACTAGAAACTTTATAGTAACCTTAGAAATTATTACCATCTCTACTAATAAGCACACTGTGACTTACAGATGTATTTGATGTATTGTCATTCAGCAAGCAACAAAACTAGGATTTAAATTCACTTCTCTTATTTATAAACAGGTATTGTGTCAAATTCTGCTATTTTCTTTGATATCAAAATAAAGTCCAAAGAATTTCTTCCAAAACTCTTTATCTTCCTTTATGATTTTGGTTTTGAGGATGAAGTTTTAACTGTTTCAGTGATCTATTGCTACATAACAAACTACCCCCAAACTCCAGTGGTGTAAGAAACATACTTTATTTTTCTCCTGTTCTTATTTGTTCAGGAAATTAGAAGGACTCAGCTAGGTGATTATTGTGTGATCCATGTGATATAAGCTGTCACAATTGGAGCTGGGTGATGCACTTTTGAAAGGACTTCTTTACTCTTATATCTGACAGTTTGGTGCTCCTTGCTCTCTCTTTCCACATGGGTCATTACAAATAGTGGCCTTTGGGTATTTGTGCTTCTTGAGTGGTGGCCTCTGAAAACTGAGACATAAGTCGCCAGTACTCATGAAGTTAGGCTTTAAAGTGGAAAACTATTATGGCCAATATGCACTATTGATCAAAGCAGTTACAAACCAGCCCGATTTATGAGAGGTGAAAAATGATTCTATTTATCAATGGGAAGTGTATAAAATTAGTTGTGGCTATCTTTAACCCAGTATCTTTAACTTTTAACATAAATTGAGATTTACTATGTCTCCAGCATTTATTGTGTTTAAAATGTAATTTTGTTTCATTAAATTCTTCCACCACCTGCAGCTGTACCACTGTGGCGTCTGATCTCATCAGATCTCAGAAGCTAAGGATCGGGCCTAGTTAGTACCTGGATGGGAGACTGCCTGGGAACACCAGGAGCTATACGCTTGGGAGAAGGACTCAGCCCATCCCCTCAAAACACTCAGCCATTGAAAGCCCTATGAATAGCAGAGAAGGACTAACAGCAGTGTTTTGCCTGTTGTATGTAGGGTTGTTATGAGTCAGAAACAGACTCTATGGTACCTAACAACAACAAATTCTTCCACGGTCTTATAAAAGGATTATTTAAAAATTGGTAGTGTGCTATTCTGCACTGAGGCCCTGGGTTAAATCACTAGCACCACAAATCTGGGAGAAGGGTGTGACAATCCACTCCTGCAGCAATCCTAAAACATTAGCCATTGAAGGTCCTATGAATAGCAGAGAAGCACTGACATAGTGCAATGCACAGCACAGCATCAGGTAGTGTTTTGTTCTGTTATAGGTGGGGTCACTACGAATCGGACCCAACTCGACAGCACCTAAAAATAACACAATTTTCTTTGATATTAAAACAAAATCTACAGAATTTATTCCACAGATCTTTAATCTATCTCCCTTTATGTTTTTAGTTTTAACCTCGATGTTGACCTTAAATTACTAGTATGACCTTACTGTTGCTTCTATCAAATATGTAGTCTATTAACTATTATGATCCTTAATTTAAATTGAAGAAACTCAGATTCAGAGATACCAAATAACCTTACCCTACATTACATAATTTGTAAGTGAAAGAGGATTTGACAGCAGTCCTCCTAGATCTAAAACCCCTATATTCTCTGAGAATGCCCAGCTGTCCTTCTGCGAAGAGAATCCCATACGTATGTAATCTAAAATGCTTTATTTTATTTTTTCCTGTACCGGATTTCTGAAATGTACCCACTTTTCCTTTTACATTACATATTTTCATGTATTTTGTGGATAACAGTGTCGCTTTTGTGGTTGGGCCACTTCTGGCAGATCCTGCAAGAAGAGACAATAAGACAAAATCATGTTTTGAAGAACTGAAACCTGTATTGCAAAAATATCTGTGAAGGATAAAGAAGGAGGAAAGAAGAGTAGACATGGAGTGCCTTCCGTGTATGGTGCAGGCATCCTGCTGTGGTGGAAAAGACAGTAGGAAGTATTGGGTATGAAATGACATAGCACAGTGCATTCAGCCAGCCAGGAGGGGAGTATGGAAACAAATCTTACCATGAGGAGCCCTAGGACAGACAGGAATGGGCCAGCTTTAATATTCTTTGCCATACTTAATCATTGGTGAGAGTTAGCCTATGGTAAGTATAGCTTCCGTATAAACACTGCTATGGATCAAAGAGAGGGTAGGTGGATACTGTTTGAAAACTGCTCTCTGGCAGTTTCTCTTGAATAAAATCTGAGCAGTATAGCTCAATGGACATCAGCGTTCAATATATGTTTCATTGTTCAATATATGTTTGGGAAGCAGCCCCTTTGTAGTTTTCATGAGACTTTATGAGGGAAATCTTAAAGGACATCAGTGCAATGACCTAGAGGCCTTATCACTGCTGTTTTCTCATGGCTACAAGAGACATTCAACCTTTTCCTTCTCCTGTCTTTTCCTCTCAACCTCTGCTATCAGCTTGGCAGGTCATAGAGGCTTACCGGGTGGTAAAAACCAGACTTTCATTTCTCAGGGTTCTGTGAGTACATGGTAATCCTTCATCAGGAGTCCAGAGATAGAGTAATCACACATACTCAGGACCTGCTGCTTCACAGGACCAGTCAAACTTACAATAGGTCAAGGAAGTATCAAGAGCCATCCAAATATATCACTTCAGTTTTACATGTATTCTATTATAAAAGTTACCTCTGGCTAGGCATGGTAGTTTATGCCTGTAATCCCAGTGACTTGGGAGATGGAGGCAAGATTGCAAGTCCAAGATCAGAGGCAGCCTGTGCAACATAGATAGACTCTGTCTCAAAATAAAAAGTAAAAATTGAGCCAGGGATGTACTCAGTGGTACATCATCTACAAAACATGCAAGTATGTGGCCCAGGGTTTAATCTTCTAGTAACATGCATACACACACACGCATACACGCACGCACACACGCACCCCACACCACACAAAGCTTCCTCTGCTCTTTTGCTGATGACGTCCTTAACCTCTCAAGATAGCAAGTTGTATTCCCCCTTGAAGCTAATAGGAGACTTTGCTGTGTCTTGAAAAATGTGTGGCTCTTTTGGTAACTAGAAAATCAACTCTGCAGAACCAAGAGTTTTGAGGATGGAAAGTGCCAAGTTTTCCAGTGGGTTACTGGGAATAGTGGTAGGTTGGGCCACTCCTTTTTCTACTTTTTTCCTTAGCACCAGATATTCTTCTTGGGGACAAAGAAGTCCCTGATTTAATGCATGTATAGCATCTTGATGCTTACTTAGCATGGCTACTGATCCTTCTGGAGTTTTGCCTCCAAGTTGTGCCTTTGGTAGACTGCTGTAGTAATGTATGAAGCTGGCTGCTTCTGAGTCCCCTTGTACTTGATATGACCAGTTGGTCCTATGCTCAGAAACTGATTCCCACAACTTATTTACTTTGAAGATTTTTTTCCTTCTCAGATACTGTATTTTGTGGGATTCCATGCCTGAGAATGAGGCATTTCATTAGCCCTAGAGAGTGGTACACTGGGATTTAGCTCAGTTGGTAGAGTGCTGTGCTGCAGTCTCTGAGATCCAGAGTTCAATTCCCAGCACTGCAAAAATGGGAGAAGGGCCTGGCAATCAACTCCCAAGGTAATCCCGAAACAGCCATTGAAAACCCTGTGAGAGTCACTATGAGTCGGATACCGACTCGAGGGCACCTAACAACAACAACAACAGAGAGTGGTACAGCAATGTGTGTGTTTCCCCCAAATTCATATATTGGAATTTTAATCCCCATGTGATAATATTAGCAGATGAGCCCTTTTGAAGGTGATGAGGTTATGAAGACCTCATAAATTAGACTAAGAACCTTATAAAGGATACTAGAGAGCTTGTGTCTGTTTGTTCTTTATTCCTCCCCACCACATAAGGACACAGAATGAAAACAACCCTTCTCTCTGTGAACCAGGAAGAAGGTAGTCACCAGAAACATACCATGCTGACACCTTAATCTCAGATTTCTTCCAGTTATGAGAAATTAATTCATTTTGTTTAGAAGCCACAGTCTATGATATTTTGTTATAGCAAATTGAGTTTGCAAAGACAAAAAAATAAGCCTATACCCATATTAGGTATCTATTTCTATAAATATAAACATATTGCTTTTGTGTATGAGAAAAAAGGTCCAATGTATTTAGCTTTCATCTAAGTGTCTGTTTTTTTATCTCTTCAAAGGATACATTCAAAGGACATTTATTAACATAACACTGGTTTCTGTTGCTGACAAATTGGACATTCAACAGTAATAATAGTTGATGTTCACTATATTGATGAGACAATTGTGGAAATTCTGAATGGTCAATTAGAAAAGCTAGATAATGCCAACTGGATGAGTTATTTTGTCCTCTTGGTTTTCAGTGCTTACTGCCTGGAGGATGCTTTATGTTGGGCATGAATCTGGCAAGCTTATATACCATGTAGAATATGGAAAGAAGCCATAGTATATAGAATATGTTGCCTCCAGAATGTAAGAAATACCTTAATGCACTGTGGTTCCTCTTTTGGGGTAAGAAATACCAAAGGCCATTATCTGTGTTTCATTTGAGTACAGGTAACACATCAGACCTTTAAGCACTGAACTTTGAACTTCACTAAAGTGTCAGGACCCTAAATCATTATAAGGAATATCTCTAATCCTTTAGAGCATATGTGTCCTATCAACAGCCTTGATATATTAGTCAGTTTTTCCTCATTCAATCCAAAGAGCATGCTGTCACTGATATAGTGGGCCAGAAGAATGCCTTTGGGATGCACAGATTATACAGATATTTTGGGATTACAAAATAACAAAGAAAGTAGCAGAGGCATGGGTAAAACTTTAAATAAATATTGCTTTTAAAAATATTGAGTGGAAATGAGGATGTAAACTATTTCTTTTTTTATTGGACATTTTTAATGTACACCTTAATGTGATTCATTCTGACATGTTTTTCATTGTGGCATTTACATATACGCATTTTGATGTACATTATTCATATAGGTTCCCCCTTACCCCCTTACCCTCTTGTATGGATGTAAACTATTTCTGATCCTCTCTTTACAATAATGGAAAAGAATATGTTCACCAAATTAGTGTCATCATATTCTGTATCAGAGATCTTAGTAAACTGCTCTTATAAGGCAGACATCTGACACATCTATAAAGCCAAAACTACTACTTGGCTGAGTTTGCAATAGTTTACAGCCATTCTCAAGATCCCATTTGATTTTTTTATAGGGGTCAGATGGACAAATTAAAAGGATTCATGATAAGAACTCCATATGTGTGCCTTTTTGGTATTTATTTTATTTTATTTTTTAAAATTTAGTGTATATTCATGATACAAAGTGATGGGCTTCATTATGACATTATGACATTTCTCAGGCAGGCACATTATATAATTTGAACTTACTAACATTACCTTCAGCCATCTCTTCTCAAGCTGTTAGAAAAATAAGACCAAACAAAACCCAAAACAGCACACAGAAAAAAAATAAGGATCACAGCAAAAATTAATGCAATGGAGACAAAAATAAAATAAAATAAAAATTGATGAAACACAGAGCTATTCCTTTAAAAAGATAAACAAAATTGACAAATCTTTAGTCAAAAATAACCAAAGCAAAGAGAGAGAAGAGTCAAATCAATAAAATCAGAGATGAAAAAGGGAACATTACAAAAGACAACAAAATCCAGAGAATCACTAGAAAATACTTTGAAAAGTTATATTCCAAAAAACTGGAAACGTATAGGAGATGGATAAATTCCTAGACACATATGAACAGCCTAAATTAAATCAAAAGGATATAAACAACTGAAACAGACTTATAAAAAGCAGTGGGATTGAAGCAGTAATACAGAGCCTTACAACAAAGAAAAGCCCAGGACCAGATGAATTCACAGCTGGATTATATAGTACTGTAAAGAAGAATTAACACAAATTCTCCTCAAATTTTTCCAGAAAATACAAACAGAAGGAATACTACCACACTTATTTTATGAGGTCAGCCTTATCCTGATACCAAAATCAGATAAAGAGATATCATAAAAAGAAAACTACAGATGAATTTCCCTGATGAACCTAGATGCAAATTTCTTAATAAAATACTAAAAAATCAACTTCAACAACACATTAAATAGATCACACATTATGACTAAGTTGGTTTCATTCCTGGAATGCAAGACTGGTTCAATATATGTAAAAAAAAATAAATGAAATACAACATATGAATAGGCTCTGAAACAGAAATCACTTGATCTTATCAGTAGATTCAAAAAGGCCTCTGACAAAATCAATATCTGTTCATAAAAAAAAAGCCTTGGCTGTTGTTGTTAGGTGCCTTGGAGTCAGGTCCAACTCATAGTAACTCTATATGTAACAGAACAAAAAGCATCAAACACTATGCCATGCCTGGCACTATTGTCAGTCAATTTCTGCTACCCATAGAGCTCAATGGCTTATTGTTTCAGGTGTGGGCTGTTGGGTCTTTCTCCTAAGCCTTTAGCACTTAGTATTTCAGGGTGGTCTGCCATCCAAGGACTAACCAAGTCCAACCCTGCTTAGCTTCCAAGATAAAATGAGATCAGATGCTAGAGTGGTATGGCAGTAGAAAAAAACATGAGAGAAACTAGGAACTGACAAAGAACGCTTCAACATAATAAAGGCAATATATGAAAAACTTGTAGCCAACATCATGCTAAATGGAGAAAAACAGGAATAAGATAAGGGTGTCTAATTTCACCACTACTATTTAATGTAGAAATTCAATGATTAGCCATGGCTATAAAACAAAAGGAAGAAATAAAAGGGATCCAAACAGGAAAAGGAATCAAATTTATTCCTATTTGCAAATGATATGATCTTGTACTTAAAAGACTCTAAAAACTCTACCAGAAAGCTCTTAGGGCTTATAGATACTTTCAGCAAAGTAGAGAGACACAAAATCAACATACAAAAATCAGTAGTATTTCTTTATACCAATAAAGACCAGGTGGAGAAAGAAATCAAAACAATAATCCTATTCACAATAACTTTAAAAAATACTGGGAATAAACCTAACAAAGGAAATGTAAGATCTCTATAATGGAGACTTTAAAACACTAAAGAAAGAAATTGAAGAAGAAACTAGAAGGTGGAAATATCTCCCATGTTCATGGATTAGAAAAATTAACATTGAAATAGCAATATTACTGAAAGCAATCTACATATTCAATGTAATCCCCATCAAAATCCCAGTGACAATCTTCACTGAAATATAGAAGACAATATTAAATTACATATGGAAGCACAAAAGCAATCTTAAGCAGCAAGAAAAAAGGGGGGTCATCAAAATACTTGATTTCAAATTATTTTTCAAAACCACTGTAACAAAACCTGCATGGTACTCACACAAAAATAGACAGGTAGACCAATGTAATAGAATAGAGGATCCAGAAATAAAGTCATATGGTTACAACCACTGATATTTTACAAAGGTGCTAAAAATATAAGTTGGAGAAAAGACAGCCTCTTTAACAAATGGAGCTGGCAGAATTGGACATCCTTATGCAGAAGATTGAAACTAGATTCCTATTTCTCACCTTGTACAAGAATCAGTTCAAAATGAATCAAGGACCTTAGTTTAAGATGTGACACTTTGAAATGGCTTGAGTGAAACATAGGGAACACATTCCAAATATAAGCATAGCCAAGGTCCTTTAGCCTTTTAATAGTGTTCTTAATATCTGCCATTTTCTCCAGGATGTATTTTTCTTGATTTACTGTCTTTTCCAAAGAGAAAGCAGAGAATAAGAGGTGTGGTTTCCAAGTCTTTTGTTTAGCCTTCTCTACAATGGTAACTCTTATTGTATATGTCACCTTTGTACCATCTGCCACGCTGTCAATCCAATTTGCAAATTCAGGTACCAGAGAAATGACCATGTGAGAAGTCAAAAGACCAAAGGACTCACTGTAAACTCCACTTTAGTCAGGATTCCCTTGCCTACATTCAGTAAGCCCCTTTGATTAATTCCTTTGAACTACTACATACAACATAGAATAGTTGACATTTCTGGATGCTAGAAAAGCCATGACCAAGATGTCAGCAGATTCTTTTTCTGTCAAAGACTTGAGTCCTCATAGATGATACCTTCTTGCTGTGTACATACACAGTAGAAGGGGAAAGACAGCTCTGTGAAATCTCTTTCATAGGGGCACTAATCTCATTCTTGAGGGTTCAGCCCTCATGACCTGATTGCCTCCTAAGATGCACCTCCTGATATTGTCAGGTTGGTGGTGAGGTTTCAATATATGAATATTGAGTGGACACAGGCATTCCTACCACAGCACTATTTTATCTGTGGAATGATAGGGAAAACATGATGGTGCTTTGGTCTTCCATGGAAAATGATCAAATCAGACTTTATGTCCATTTGTCCTCTAAATCCTATCTTTCTCACAGTGTAATTGGCTTAGGCCAATTTGGGGAAGCCTGGGAAGGTCATTATAGTATATATTTTTGATAATCTTACAGTATTCTTCTTCCTGAGGATCTGGTAACCATTTCAGTTGATGAACTTTAAACTGAAAATTGGCCAAAGTCTAGAAACTCAGCAAGGGATTATGACTTTTTATTGGAGTAACTACGCTAAGACTTTTATTTCTGCATACTCTCCTTGTTTTATTTGTAGATATGAGGCAGTGCCCTTGCTGGCTCTCCATTTCTTTTTGCATTTGGGGACAGTGTATTCTATTAACTGATTTCATAACTCTGGGTAGATCTAACCACCTAACTTTGCTAGACTATGCCATTTTTAGGCCACTGATTCCTGGAAGGTGAACATTGACACCATATATCTGCTTTTCAAAGGCTCAACACCACCTTAGATATTAATGAGCTGTGATGACTTCTCTTTCTGTCTGCTCAGACATTAATAATGCCAGGTCCATTATCTGTTCATTACTGATACCTTTGCACCCCTGGGAGGATTATGGCCTTCATAGGGAAAATAATTTTCAGATGAGTCTTCTGATCCCACATAATATGATCACATTTTTGAGCCTTTTTAATCACTTTCTTTAACATCTACAAGAATCATTCAGGGAATTCTACTTCAATTAGCACAGACTATTTCTTCTTTAGGTTTCATGGAGCACCTTAGCAGTACTTTGCCTTCTCATCTATTTTTATATTTAGTTGCTTACATAACCTCAAAATACAATCTCATGGCTCTTCTCAATACAAAATAGGTCACTTTACAGTAGCTTCAAAGTATAGTCCCTTTTTTCCCTTAAGTCCAGCCTACCAATCAGCTATGGCAGCTAAGGTTTAGCTTAGTTGCATACTAAGAAGCCCTGAGTTTGATCCCCAGCACTACAAAAACAGAAGGACCTCACAGCCCACTCCTGAAACAATTAGCCATTGCAAACCTCATGAATAGTAAAGAAGTACTGACATAGTTCTCCACATGGCACAGTGTCATGGAGTTTTTGTTCTGTTGTACATAGGGTTGCTATGAGTCAGATTTGACTAGATGGCATGTAACATCAATAATCAGCTATGTTTAATCCTGCTATTCAGCCAAACCATCAGGAGATAATGTGTAGGCAGCTCCTGAGAAGGAAATCCACAGTCAGATGGAGAAGTGTTGCATCTTTTTGCAGGTAAGAATTTTGCTATTACTTAGTAGAAATGGAATACCTCTGAAAGCTCTGTGGGTTGGGATGGATGGCAAGAGAGTTTGCAACAATAAAAATATTCTGTTTTTTTTTTTGTCTCCTAGCATCCAAAAATATGTATGTATATGTATGTTTCTCAGATTCTTCCAACCAGGACATTAACCTTACCAACAGAGCTCATGTAGTTGATCATTTAAACTTTTGAATTTCTTGAACCCCAACTAGCAAATCCTCACTCTGTTCTTAAATTATATTTGTTTTTCCACTATAGGAGAGGGGAATGCTTTGCAAGCTACAAAATAAGTCCTCTGGCTCTCACATTTAGTCTTTATTTAATTCCTCATTTTCTCAAAAGCTCTCTAAAGAGTTAACATACAACTTAGTAATAACAAGTTTCTATTTCTATTTTATTTGCATAATCTCTAAATGCCAATTAAACAATGTGATTTATCAGTATAAATTCCACAATATAAACAAAAAACATTAAAAAATATCTACTCCTGAGAATAGCATCAGATTTGGGCTGTTCCACCAGTCATTTCTACCAAAGTGTTAATAACTAGATAATCCTTATAATATATAAACTTTTAAAGAACTTTAAAACAGAACAAACACATATTATATCTTTGCATGAATTGGATATACTTTTGAAACCCAAACTTGTTATTCTCTTAATGTACTCCTCTGTTGGGATCCCCAGGGGGATAAAGAGTACCCCAAATATGGTTGACCATAGGAGACCAGCTAGCCCACTTGGAGGACTGACCCCTCTCCTCCAGGGCAAATGACCCTCACCCTATATCTGGGTCATTTGGACCCTTTGAATCCTATGGGGCAAGATAGCAACGGGTCATCTTTGCCATATATCTGGGTATCTCACTCTTCCCTCCTCCCCTTGAGTGGGCCAAGATGGCACTCAAGGTATGGTAGCATCTAAAGCCCCCCTGGTGCCTGATTGGTCATTTTTGATCCAACCCTGTTCCCCTGATTGGCTGGCTATAAGGCCATATAAACTCCAGAGCTCAGAGTTCAGCACCCTTTTTGAACACCATTCAGGAGAAGCTCACCAGGTCCTTGCAGTTCCTTAAGGGCCCAATGCCTAGCCTAGCCTTCAGCCTTCCTCTGACCTGCCTTCAACATACTTCAACCTGCCTGCCACCTCTATCCGACCAGAACCTCTACAACATCTGATAGCCTACACAGACTCACAGCTTTTAGAGTCAAGAGGTAAGCATATGGCCTCCAAAGTGGTGAAGCCTGGGAGCTGGAAGAGCAACAACACCCAGGAATCTCTGCCACAGTGGCAGAGACAGCAGCTGAGTGCTTCCCTTCTCCAACTCCCCTTTCCTCTCCCCCTAATCCTCCATTCCTTTCCCCTCCTTTGTGAATAAACCCTGTCCTTTTATCCTGTGTGTGATGCTCTGTTCTCTGGCCACAGCCTTGCCACCAGGTGCAGCACTGGGGCACCCACCTCTTGCTTCTACTCACAATGACGAGAGAGAAAAACCTCAGAAAGACCCTGACATTCCTCAATTGGCAAATGCAATCAAGAAGAATTTATGGCTTTATGGATGGTTCCTTATTGGCAATATTAATACAGTGGGTGCCACAAATTATACATACTTTAAGTGTTAAAATTGTAATACTCAATATATGTTGTTGTTGTTACATGCTGCCAAGTCAAATCTGAGTCATAGTGACCCTATGTACAGAAGAACAAAACATTCCCTGAATCCTGCCAGGCATATGATATTATTTGTTTAAGCCCATTGTTGCACACATTGTGTCAATCCATCTAGTAGAGGGTTTTCTTTTCTTTTTTCTTTTTCTTTTTTTTTGTGTGTGTTGACTTGCCACTCTTCCAAACATAATGTTCTTTTCCAGGGACTAGGCCTTCCTGACTACATGTCCAATATATGTAAAACATAGTCTACCCATTCTCGCTTTCAAGGAGCACTCTGGTTGCACTTCTTCTAGGACAGATGTGTCAGTTTTTCTGGCTGTCTATGGTATATTCAACAATTATCTCCAGCACCATAATTCAAAAGCATCAATTCTTCTCCTGTCTGATAACAAAAGATGAATACTAGTCATAATTGACTTCTGCCATTATAAGAGGTGCTCAAAGTGGATACTCTCATAATTCAATTCAACTTCAAAATGTAATGCATAACATCTCTTAAAATATGTATATATTTTGTGGTACCCAAGGTATAATTTATATTAAAGAATAAAGGTGAAGATCATGAGAATTTTTCAGACTCCTAGTTTCTCTGAGGGCTGGGATTTAGCTCAGTGGGTAGAGTGCTGCGCTGCAGTCTCTGAGGTCCCAAGTTCAATTCCCATCACTGCAAAAATGGGAGAAGGGCTTGGCAATCCACTCCCAAGGCAATCCTGAAACAGTCAGCCATTGAAAACCCTATGAGGGTCGCTATGAGTTGGATACCAACTCGACGGCACCTAACAACAACAACAAGTTTCTCTGAAGTGATTGCTTGGTGGCTATGTGCATGTTTCCATTGTCATCTTCAGACTTTAAGGTTTTAGGAAGAAAAGTGGAAAGACTCAGAACTAAGCAGTGATAGTATTTATAATGGAGGTGTTAGTTTTTAAAAGTTCTTATGCTGTATTGACTTCTGCAAAAACTCATCAATAAGTCTACATTTCGTTCAAAATTACCCTCTCCTCCAATAGCAATTGCAGTTTTAAAACGTCATAGTGTGAAGATCTGTCCACTATATGAGAGAGAGAGAGAGAGAGAGAGAGAGAGAGAGAGAAATATTGAGACAGAAAGAGGGAGATAGATGGTGTATACAGGAGTTAGATAAATCTCATGTATATGATGCGCACATGCATACATTCTAAAATTTCATAGATAAAAATCACTGCAAAAAGAAAATTTTATTTGAAGCACAAAAATATTAAATTTCTAAGCTGGATGTAGTGGTGCATGCCTATAAACTTAGTGACTCTGAAGTCACAGGCAGCAGAATTAGGTTTGAGGTCAGAGGCAGCCCATATAATTTAGTGAGACCCTATCTCATGATAAAAAATTTCAAAAGAGGGACATGGGTTGATCCCTCAAAGCACCTCCCCACAAAAAAGTTTAATTTCTGAAATCTAAGTTTTTCCCACAAATCCAATCTATCAAGAATGTCAATCTATATATGCCCCCATTATATCTTACAATGAGTAGTACAGGAAAGTAGAAGGCTGCCCTTTTCCTCACACTGGATTGCTTTTCTTAAAATTGAGTGATGATCTATTTTTAGTTAACTCTCATACATATTGAGAGATTCGGGTTGTTTTTCATTTTTCTGCACATGGATGTCCATGTTTCCCAGCACCATTTATTGAAAAGGCTATCTTTTTTCCAGTTTACTTGCTTTGCTCCTTTGGTGAAAATAAGGTGGCTATAGGTGTGTTGAGGTATTTCTGAGTCTTCTATTCTGTTCCAAGTCTTCAGGCCTATTTTTGTGCCAGTACCAAGCAAGCTGTTTTTGCCACCAATGCCCTATAGTATAGCTTGAAGTCAGGGATTGTGATTTCACCTGCATTAGTTTTGCAGCTTAAGAGTGTTTTGGCTATACATGGTCTTTTGTGATTCCACATGAATTTTTGGATTGTTTTTTCTATTTCTGTCAAGTTAGTCAGTGGAATTTTAATGGGGATTGCATTAAATGTTTAAATTGCTTTTGGTAGGATAGCCATTTTTACTCTATTAATTCTCCCTATACAGGGGCAGGGAAGGTCCTTCCCATTTTTAGTGTCCACATCAAACCAGAAACTTTAAAACTAATAGAAGACAAGATAGGTAATACACTCCAACTTATAGGCATAGGAAAGTATTTCCTTAATAGAACTCCAATTGCTTAAGAAATTGCAACACGAATAGATAAATAGGATTACATGAAATTAAAAAGCTTCTGTACAACAAAGGCAATAATTAACAGAGTCAAAGAAACCCCCACTGAATGGGAAAAAATATTCACATCCTATACATCAGACTGGGGCTGGGATTTAGCTCAGTTGGTAGAGTGCTGCGCTGCAGTCTCTGAGTTCCTGAGTTCAATTCCCAGTACCACAAAAATGGGAGAAGGACCTGGCAATCCACTCCCAAGGCAATCCCGAAACAGCCATTGAAAACCCTGTGAGGGTCGCTATGAGTTGGATACCGACTCGACAAACAACAACAACAACATACATCAGACAAAGGTTTAATTATCAGAATTTGTAAAGAACTTAAGAAAAAAATACCCAAGAAAACAAATAACCAATACACAAATGGGCAAAGGAACTGAATAGACAGTTCTCAAATGAGGATTTCCATAAAGCTATGAAACACATGAAAAAATGCTCAATATCCCTAGCCATTAGGGAAATGCAAATTAAAAAAACTCTGAGATTTCACCTTACACCAGTAAGAATGGCCAAGATCAACAAAAGATAATAATAAAGTTCGCTACAGGAAAAATTTCTATCTGAAACAGAACTGGGACTCAAGTACATATAGAAAAATATTACTGAGTAAATGATAGAGAAGACTTAGATGGGGAAGGTGGGGGGGAAGCATACAAGAGGGTAAGGGGGAACCTATATGAATAATGTACATTAAAATGCATATATGTAAATGCAACAATGAAAAGCATGTCAGAATGAATCACATTAAGGTGTACATTAAAAATGTCCAGTAAAAAAAATAACTGGCTGGCGAGGTTGCGGAGAAAAGGGAACACTCTTACATTGCTGGTGGAGCTGTAAATTGGTCCAACCACTATGGAAATCAATACGGAGGTATCTTAAAAAACTAAAAATTGATCTACCATATGACCCAGCAACTATAACAATATTGGGAATTTACCCAGAGGGAGATGTGTCATCATACCACAGAGACATCTGCATCTCCATGTTCAATGCAGCACTTTTCACAATAGCAAGGGTATGGAATCAACCGACGTGCCCATCAACGGAAGAATGGATAAAAAAATCTCTGGTACATGTACACGGTGGAATACTACTCAGCAATAAAAAAGTGAAATAATGCCAATTGCAGCAACTTGGATGAAATTGGAGAAAATTATTTTAAGTGAATGAACACAAGCTCAGAAAGAGAAATACCACATGTTCTCACTCATATGTAGGAGCTGAATCAAAGTTATAAGAAGGAAAAAACCTGATGCAAAGGTCAGATCATAATTTTTAAAAAGCTAAGAATGGTATTTGGCTCAGTTGGTAGAGTGCTGTGCTGTAGTCGCTGAGGTCCTGAGTTCAATTCCCATCACCGCAAAAATGGGAGAAGGGCTTGGCAATCCACTCCCAAGGCAATCCTGAAACAGTCAGCCATTGAAAACCCTATGAGGGTCGCTATGAGTTGGATACCGATTCGATGACACCTAACAACAACAACAACAAGAATGGTATTGTTACAGATGGACTAGAAAATTTGTGTAATAGTTCTGACAATGTAAAAAGAAAGTTCACTACAGAAAAAGTTTATATCTTAAACAGAACTGGAACCCAAGGACATGTAGAAAAATATTACCATAAAAAGACAAGCAAATGGAAGAGAAGTCTTTGTTGGGGCGGGTAGGACTCGGGGAGGAAGTGCACAAGAGGGTAAGGGGGAACTTATAATGTACAACAAAATGCGTATATGGAAATGTCACAATGAAAAGTATGTCAGAATGAATCACATTAAGATGTACATTAAAATTTTCCAATGAAAAATTGAGTGATGATAATCATTGACAAGAGCAGACATTCTTCTCAAGCTTGCAAGGTACACATTCTGGGCCATGAAGCATATATTTACAATTTTAAAATGTTATAAATCATGCAAAGCACATTCTCAGCACAACAGAATTAAAGTAGAAATTAATAACAGAAGCTTGCTCAGATATACCCCAAATATTTCCTCAGGTACACTTCAAAGTAATACATGAGTCAAAGAAAAATTCTCTACTGCAATTTAAAACTATCTTTGAACTAAAGGAAATTGAAACTGCAACTTATGAAAAGTTATGAAATACAGTAAAAACTACTGCTTTGGGGAAAATGTATAATTTTCAATGCATATGTAAGTAAACAAAAAGATCTAAACCTAAACACTCACCTAAGGAATGTAGAGAAATAAAAACAATTTCTGCCTAAAGCAACAAAAGAAGAGAAGAAATAAAAATTAGAGAAAACTCAATGAAATTGAAACAGAAAAAACAATGTTGTTCTTGTTGTTGTTGAGTCAAGTCAGTATCCGACTCATAGCGACCCTCATAGGGATTTCAATGGTTGACTGTTTCAGGACTGCCTTGGGAGTGGATTGCCAGGCCCTTCTCCCTTTTTTTTTTTTTTTTCTTGCAGTGCTGGGAATAGAACTCGGGACCTCAGAGACTGCAGCACAGCGCTTTACAACTGAGCTAAATCCCAGCCCAGAAAAAAAAAAAATAGGAGGGAATAAATGAATTAAAAAAGTGATTCTTTGAACATATTTCATATAATTGATACATGCCCATCAAGATTAATCAGGAAACAAGAATTCACAAACTAAGAATATCAGAAATAAAAAAGATGGCCAGTAAATGAAAAGAAAATACTACATAAGAACTCTATGCCCAATATTTTTTTACTTTAGATGAAATGGACCAATCACGTTAAAGACACCAACTGGCAAAATTCACAAGAAGAGAAATAAATAAGCTGAACAGCCTATATATATTAGAAATTGGATCAATTATTAAAAATATTACTAAAAATGAAGTACCTCATCCCTATTAGTTCATTAGTAAACTTTATCAAAAATTTAAGAAACATTGTATGAATTACCTACAATTTTAAAAGAAGATAATAGTAAAAAATATATTTTAACACATTGTGTGAGGCCAGCATTACCCTCCTAACAAAGCCAAAGACATTACAAGAAAGGAAATCTATAGATTGACACCCCATATGAACTTAGTTACAAAAATCCTCAACAAAATGTTACTTAATATATAAAAACAATTATACACCATGACCAAGTGGGACTTTTTTCCATCTTAGGGATGGGATGCTTATTCAAAATTCAAAATTCTATCAAAGTAATATGTTGTTGTTGTTGTTAGGTGCCGCCCAGTTGGAATCCGGCTCCTAGCGACCCACTGTTCAACAGGGGAAACACTATTGTTAGGGCTTCTCTGCTGTTCATAGGGTTTTCAATGGCAGATTGATTTTTGGGAGGGGGTTGCCAGGTCCTTCTCCCAGCCTACAGCTTTTGGTGTTCCCTGACGGTCTCCCATCTGGGTACTAACCAGGTCCGATGCTGCTTAGCTTCCGAGATCTGACGGGATCAGATGCCACAGGGCTACCACTGCGGGCATCAATGTAATATAGCAAATCAATATTCTAAACAAGAAATATCATATGTTCCTATCATCTGCTGCAGAATACAAAATAAAATTCTGCACCTATCCATTATTATAAAAATAAAGTTTCTCAGAAGACTTTGAGAAAAAGTCCCTATACCTGACCATGTCATTCTACAAATAACATTGTTCTTACTCATGAGAAGCTTCATGCTTTCCCTTTAAGATTGGGAACAAGACAAGGACATTTTTTCCTTACAGCTCTTTTTCAACAATGTATTAGTAGTCCTAGAATGCACAAACCTCCACATGTGTCTGTCAGTTTGTCATGCTATGGGACCTATGTGTTGCTGTCATGATGAAAGCTACGCCACTTATGGTGGACAGGTTTCAGTTGAGCTTCCAGTCTAAGGCACACTAGGGAGAAGGACCCAGCAGCCTACTCCTGCAAGAATTAACCATCAAAAATCCTATAAATAGCAGAGAAACAATGTCAAATAAAATGCCAGAAAATGAGCCTCCCAGGCTGGAAAGCATTCAAGAAATGATTAAGGAACAGTTGCCTCCTCAAAGTAGAGTCAATCTTAGTGATGGGAATGGAGTAAAGCCCCTGCAACTCCCTTTTGCTGATGTGGCATGACTCAAAATGAGAAGGAACATAGTGATTGCAACATTGGGTTCAGTCATAAAAAGATCATGTGCATGGCATATTGCTTGGTACTATTTCATTCTGTTGTACATAGTACTGCTATAAATTGAATCTGACTCCATGGCATCCAAAAGCAGAGAGCACAGTAAGACAAAAATCAATAAAAAT